>VKOC01016844.1:0-110541 GCA_009364415.1 Spea multiplicata
GTTGAATGCAGTAGCTGTATTCAACCTGCAAGTGGAGCCAGAGTTCTCTAGAGGGTCTGGAAACCATCTAGCGAACTTTTTCGTCTTTATTGTTTTTTTTCCCGGGCCGCCGCCATCTTGCTGATGGCGAAGATCACCGGCAGCTGCGGCTGTGACCGCTCTCCGGAGATGGCCCCTTTGTGCCGATCATGGCGTTGCTGAATGCCTCGAGGTCGAGGAATTACAGCAACGCCGTTTAGGTGCAGAAAGCGAAAATAGATCGCTTTCTGCACCCGTTTAAAGACGTGCCGGTCCTGGCACGTCAATTGTCGTTAACGACTTGATTTTCCGTGACATGCCCGGACCGGCAATTGTCATCAAGGGGTTAAAGAGTGATGCAAGGTACATTTTTTTGCGTGTTCTTTTGAGACAGGCATTATTAAACATCTTTTCATTCAAATTATACTTATATATTCCTATTTTTAGTAGCAGGACAAATTGTTTTATATATTACCTATGTTTTCTCTTCTTCTTCTGTGCTGTGCTCATTAACTCCTTTGCAGGTACCTTAAGAATCATTGAGTCGTTTACAGCAAACTGGAAAACCTTTAAAGGACACATAAAAAAATATCAAACAAGAAGCAAATAGACATAACTTATATGGACAGCACACAAACTTCACTCTCACTTTCGCTATTCAGCTCTCATTTCTATAGAGCTACTCCTTAAACACCTGGGATAGAAGACCCTTCCTTTTTACTAATGCTTTCTACCCAGATGAATGGTGCATTATGACCTTCACAGTAGGGTTTAACTGGAAAAAAAACTTTCCAGGTCAGGCTACTTGGAGCTCTCTCGCTTTGGTGAGAGTGGCTTTTCGAGGGGCAGGACTAGTTGTGCACATGGGCATGGTTAACCACATGATGTGCGGTTTAGCCCCAGATAGCTTAGAACTGTATGGAAAATAGAGGGATAGGGCAGGGATAAGACAGATTGACCCAGGGAAGCTGTGGTTTAGGTGAAACGCTGACAGTTCCCATGTAGGGGCAGTCCATATTCTTCAAACAGGGCTGGTCCAACCTGAACAGGCCCTCTCAGGGTGGCAGCAACTCAGTGGGGTCATGTAACCTTTTAGTAAAAGCATGGCGACTTGCACAGTATGCAAGCTATAAGGAAGAGCAAAGTCTGTAGTGCGAAGGTGTAATAGACTAAGTAGAGGTGTAATACAGTGAGTTTGTGTAAGTGTGCATTAGAATGTGTGTCAGAGCAAGTGCTTGTGCTACTTTAAGAGTGTTTGCTAGTGCTCATGTTAGTTACTCAGTGGTCAAAGATGCCAGGCCTCCCCTGACTTGTGCATTGCAAAGAAAATCTGAATTGGCCAAATTTTCGGTTTCATTTTTGCAGCGTTTGGTTTTGGGCAACTAACTTGGGGGCCTTTTTTGATTCAGAACAACATTCAGGAGGGTTCACAAACGCCTATCATCTTCTGGACTCACATTTTACCTACGGCAGCACCATCCCAAGGTTTTGGAAGATATCTAGACTTGATTTCCTCTGACTCCCTGGTGTCTAGGGGGGGCAGCGGGTGGAGGCGTATAACCCTACTCTTGACACCAATATTTATCAATGAATAGGATATAAAGGTAATAATTTTTGGTGTTGTCTCCAAACTAGAGCTTTGACTGGTAGCATAAATGGGCAACTGTCTTTATCAACTAACTTCTACTCAGAAGCAGTATATACCTAACCCAAGCACTTTATTCTTTATATACCTTTTATGACCGTGGCTATTTAAACATTTTTGCGGTGCTTGTGTTTAGTTGTAATTTTCTTCTCTCTCGTTTAGTCTACCTACACAAGTAATATATTGATTTCTTCAGGACATGAAATGGAGTAGTTATCTTTTGATTATCTTTTTTATTATATCATCCTATAACAAAAATAATAAAATATGGTGAAAAATTCAAAGAAAAAGTCCTTTTTAGACTTTTACTTGAAAAATCTTTTACTCGTCTCAAAAGTTAATGAAAAAACTGCTAAATAGATTCTAATATTTATCCTATGTTCAGTATCGCTTTGCTATTTCAAGACCTTTTTGTTTCCATTCTGGGAAACTTTTTCACCAATTTTTTTATATTATTTGGACATTTTTTTTTACATTTTGTTAAAACTGGATGGTACCCCTGATGGTGACATCAGTGAAGAATTATTTTTACAAGTTACCACATTTATTTTTTAAGTTTATTTATTTTTCTTAATACATTTTACTAATCACATTATGATTAGAAAGATGGGCTCCATTGACTTTTTCAATGGGTGCCGCCATTTTGCAATAGACAAAATATCTCATATTGGCGCTTGTGGGGGCTCTCCAGAGCAAACAGTGTGTCCTGGGGTAGGTTTTCCGTGTCGCTGAATGCCTCGACATAATTGATCGCCTCTTAACCTCTTTTAAACCTCCGGGGAGGTATTGCTGAAGTTTTCGTATTGCTGAATACCTTGACATTGAACCATTACAGTAACATCTTTGTTTGCTTTCCAAGCTTATTTAATGCCATGACATGCCAGGCACATCACTGGTTATTAAATTAATGTTTTTGTTCAGATGAACATCACTTCAAAGAAAGTTTTGTTTGCAAAAATAAAGTGATACTAATCATCCGAAGTAAGCACTTTTTACTTTGTTTAGTATATTAAATTTTATATTAAATTTAATATTATATATAACACTCATGGTTTAAGGATGAAACGTGGAATGGAGTTAATGGAATATTAATCAATGTCTGTGTAACATATTGTTGAAACATGCTTTTACCTGTTTGCATGTCTTGGTGCCCATCAGGCGGGCTATTAAACAGAAGTTGTTGAAAAACGTTCCATGGAAGACTCTAAATAGAGATTCCTCTGCTCCAGACCATTCTACAGGTTCACTGGGTTCTGATACATCTGGAAGTTCACCACTTACACTGCTCTGCCTTTGCCTGGTTGGGGTCTGGCAACGTGAATTTGCCTCTAATGTAAGGATAAATAAAGATTTTTTTTAAAAATCACAGTTTCCTTGAGGTAGCACTGAATTTTAAAATTGTGTCAATGGCATAATAGACACAGCTCTTTCTTACAGTGGGGCAAAAACGTATTTAGTCAGCCACCAATTGTGCAAGTTCTCCCACTTAAAAAGATGAGAGAGGCCTGTAAATTTTCACCATAGGTACACTTCAACTATGAGAGACAGAATGGGGGAAAGAATACAGGAAATCACATTGTAGGATTTCTAATGAATTAATTGGTAAATTCCTTGGTAAAATAAGTATTTGGTCACCTACAAACAAGCAAGATATCTGGCTCTCACAGACCTGTAACATCTTCTTTAAGACTCTCCTCTGTCCTCCGCTCGTTACCTGTATTGATGGCACCTGTTTGAACTTATCAGTATAAAAGACACCTGTCCACAACCTCAAACAGTCACACTCCAAACCCCACTATGGCCAAGACCAAAGAGCTGTCGAAGGACACCAGAAACAAAATTGTAGACCTGCACCAGGCTGGGAAGACTGAATCTGCAATAGGCAAGCAGCTTGGAGTGAAGAAATCAACTGTGGGAGCAATTATTCGAAAATGGAAGACATACAGGATCACTGATAATCTCCCCCAATCTGGGGCTCCACGCAAGATCTCACCCCGTGGTGTCAAAATGATCACAAGAACGGTGAGCAAAAATTCCAGAACCACACTAGTGAATGATCTGAAGAGAGCTGGGACCAAAGTAACAAAGGCTACCATCAGTAACACACTGCGCCGTCAGGGACTCAAATCATTCAGTGCCAGACGTGTCCCCCTGCTTAAGCCAGTACATGTCCGGGCCCGTCCAAAGTTTGCTAGAGAGCATTTGGATGATCCAGAAGAGGATTGGGCGAATGTCATATGGTCAGATGAAACCAAGGTAGAACTTTTTGGTTGAAACTCAACTCGTCGTGTTTGGAGGAGAAAGAATGCTGAGTTGCATAAAAGAACACCATACCTACGGTGAAGCATGGGGGTGGAAACATCATGCTTTGGGGCTGTTTTTCTGCAAAGGGACCAGGACGACTGATCCTTGTAAAGGAAAGAATGAATGGGGCCATGTATCATGAGATTTTGAGTGAAAATCTCCTTCCATTAGCAAGGGCATTGAAGATGAAACGTGGCTGGGTCTTTCAGCATGACAATGATCCCAAACACACCGCCCTGGCAACGAAGGAGTGGCTTTGTAAGAAGCATTTCAAGGTCCTGGAGTGGCCTAGCCAGTCTCCAGATCTCAACCCCATAGAAAACCTTTGGAGGGAGTTGAAAGTCTGTGTTGCCCAGCGACAGCCCCAAAACATCACTGCTCTAGAGGAGATCTGCATGGAAGAATGGTCCAAAATACCAGCAACAGTGTGTGAAAACCTTGTGAAGCCCTCTGTCATTGCCAACAAAGGGTATATAACAAAGTATTGATATGAACTTTTATTATTGACCAAATACTTATTTTCCACCATAATTTGCAAATAAATTCTTAAAAAAATCAGACAATGTGATTCATGGACTTTGTTGTCTCATTCTGTCTCTCATAGTTGAAGTGTACCTATGGTGAAAATTACAGGCCTCTCTCATCTTTTTAAGTGGGAGAACTTGCACAATTGGTGGCTGACTAAATACTTTTTTGGTCCACTGTATGTAAGTGATTCTTGCACAGTTTCTAGGCCCAAGCATACAAAATCATTGACTACATGTTTGCTCAAGATTCACCTGTATGAGTTAATGCTGCTTTTATTCAGATCTAAAAAAATCTTAGTCTGTAAATGAAATGTGCAAATTGCATATCTTGCAACATTGGGGGCATATGGACATGTCATCTTGGCATAAGTGTATTTTAATTTTTATATATCTACCATCTAGAGTTATTAAATATCAAAATGTTGCTTCGTAGCTTTGATTTCCTGACAAGCATATGCAATAAACATAGCTGGAGTCTCCAGGTAAAGAGCTACTTCTGGGAAGTTCCAAGGGATGGCAATTAATATACTCCCACAAACAAACACACAAGATTCCATGTGCATCCTCCCCTTACCTGAAGAACTGGAAGCACATTCATTGCTGGTTTCCCTATCACTGTCACCTTCTCTTGTTTCTGAAAATGTGGATGATGAAGTACTTGCACAGGATGCACTGACTGAAGTGTTTTTCCTTCTGCGTCTTCCTAAGCACTTGGATCTAGGATTGTTCATCATAGCATACTCTTTGGCCCCATCCTAGAACAATAGACATCAGACAACTCACTGATGAATCAACATTTGATGTACCACTAGCCTGGTGTATTGTGACTGCGGAATTGCTACTCTTGTGGAAACAAACGTTCAGTTGCTAGCCACGTTTCTTTTTAGAATATCAACATATTTTCACTAATAATTTGAAGAGGGGAAAACATTCGAGGAGGGAAAGAAAACACTAATACAGATCGTTTACTCCCGTCAAGCTCCAGGTACAGGTCCCACAGCCTGTCCGTTCTACGGAACACGTAACAAAAGAAATAGCAATGCCAGAGATTCAGCAATCTGGTGTTCATGGAAGAGAGCGAAGCCGAAATTCTTCAAGTTAAGACAGCTTTTATTAGCTCAAAAGTAAAAACACAATAAAGAATGGGAGCAGATAAGGATTGTCAGAGAGCAGCCTGACGTGTTTCATCCAAGTAGAACTAGGCATACCGGCCTTACCATGAGCCTAGGTTTTTAAAGGCTAGAGGCATGCAACCAGCAACCGGCTAAAATCGTTCAGCACTTAAGTAAGCCACATGCTACGCCAAGTACAAAACATAAAATTGTACATGAAACCACAGATGTAAACAAACGGTAAATAAAAAACACCCTGACTTGCCCGGTCAGTTTTTTTATTTTCTTAATCTCCCTCTCACACATACTGTAAGTAGTATAATATTACTGGAACACAGACAAAGCAGGAGGACACAAGATAAAAGAGTCTAAATGTGTCTCCACCCCTTGCTGGAGTCTTAACCATATCAATGATCTGGCACATGCGGGCCCTGATCCTTCCTTTTGGGGCTGGAATTGCCTACCCAAAGAAGAGTTGGTGGATTTATCTCCTAGCGAGTATATATATATATAGTATATAATTTGCATTGTCTGGAAGTTCCACCGACATATTGTATTCTACAGACCGTACAAGTTAAAATATACACAACATTATCAATACAGCAGTTAGCATATGTCTTCATGCCAAATTTAACTCCCGTAATAGTAGATGAGAATCACTTACAAACGCTAAGATTTTTGTAGCACATGCAGATCCTGTGCCTGCATTTAAAATAGCCTATAGCCCTCAGCCAGGGAGCAGGTTTGCCCATGGTTTGGGTCATAAACATACTTGGGGAGAGTATCGACCTGAGTGTTTTAGCCCTTTTGGCTGAGAAATTACATCCCTACATATGGTTTCCATATAGGGATAAGCACTCAGCATGGATAAGTATTTCCTCACTATGACAAATTGCCTCAAACTCAGCACAGTAATTAGTAATATATGTAGAGCATGGTCGATATCTTCCTTTATTTTTTGTGTTGATAACAAGTCCACTTGGTTTATATGGTCAACTGTCCCCTTTTGGCTTTCAAGATGAGTGGATAACCTCTTGATAAGATCTTTAGCTTATCTTTAGTATGCCTCCTCCATATTGCATATCCTCTTTAGGCATATAAACTGCCCCTTAGGAATACCTTTAGATAAATGATGGGGAGGACATGATTTAGCATGGAGAAGAGAGTTACGCGAGTTCGGTTTTCTGCTGCCTCTGTTTACCCCCCTTGGATATGCCATATTAACCTGGAGAGAACAAGGTTGGCAGTTCTGCAGAGCCTTTGGGACTTGACTTCACCCAGATTAGTGTTTTAATTGCTAGATCTCTGTCTAAAGGTACTTGGGATACCTATAGAAAAGCACAGATATTACGGATTACGAATACTAGGGAAGAGCTGAATGGTAACATTGACCTCAGAATTTGTTTTAGATTTCATAAAAAAGGTTTTTCACAATCTTTTTTCTTTAAATTGTCAGATGAGCAACATATGTTTTAGGAGGATATGGTTATATTAAACAAATGCAGGATACTAGGAGGCCTATCTCTTATGATTTACTGCATGAGCTAGTGAAGGTTTTGGAGAAGATATGTTGGAACAAATATGTGCGTAAAAGGTTTAATAAAGTGTGGCTCAAGTCTGCAGGTGGAAGACATGGTTTGTAGTGAAAATTTAAGATTGTTCTGTAGATTATCTAAAGAGGCTGTTGTATAGAATTGCGTAAGGTTGATGTCCAAATAAAATGGCAGAGGCTTTTATGGCACTGCGTCCCAAGATTACAGGAAATTGGTTGATGCATGGATCTATTCTGCCTTTCACAAATTTTCACTTCAGAAGTGTGCTTAAAAAATGCTTATTGGCTCCTGGTTTGGAGAAAGCAAATCATTCAACTCATTTTTTTCAGAATTGGGGCTGCAACAGAAGCTACACGATTAGGTTTAAATAAATCAAGTATTAAAAGATTTGGGAGACAGGAATCTGATTTATGCTAGGCCTAACCTTTTGTAGAGGCTAGTTTTTGCTTTTAGGTTTTCATTCAAACGTTGTTTGAAGTGTTGGACATTGCTTTATTTTCTGGCCTCAGAAGAGAGCAGAAATAAGGAGATGTGGTAAAAACCTCATGGCCTAATGTGATTATTATCCATTGCAGTGGCAATGACTTGGGGCAAGTCAAATCAATTACGTTTTTGTTGCTATTTAAAGAGATTGTTCTGAAGTTATTTCACAGAGGCTGTAATCATATGGTCTGAAATAGCACCTAAGTTTAGAATTTAGAGCGCTAGATAGGGTTAGGCAAAAGCTAAATAGGTCTATGCAGATATTTATGGCTATTTAAGGGGTTTTTAGTTTTAGGCACTAGGATCTAGAGGGAGGTTGTGAAGGTTTTTAAAGGAGAGATAGAATATATCAGATATCGGTTATGATATTTTAAAATCTACAAAGTATGGTGGAAGAAGCCATGAATTTTATGGGATAGGCCACAGATAGTTTTTAATATCCATTTGTGTTATTTGTGTAAATTAGTTGTTCAAATTTAGCTCAGGATTAGTTAAAGTTTGTTTGAATTAGGTTTATAATAATTCATGCATTTTGTAAATATTATGTAGAACAAAATAAAAGGCCATGGCCTGTTTATCCAAAGAATAAATACATTGTGTGACGGACCATCCAGGGACCTCAGGTTTTCCCTCTCTGCCAAGAGCGGCTTCTCCCTTCAGGACAATAATTCCTTGCAATCCGTAGGCAATATCCCCAAGCAAAGTAAAGGGATATCGCTATCGGTTAGCATCCCAGAGACAACAGGGACAGTAACGGGATTAACAATAAAATAGGGTCCCAACCTTCACTATCCAAAACCAGTTACAAGGTTTGGTTGGGATAAATGTCTGTAGTGAAGGGACTGGGGGGAGGGGGGTGGACGACAACATAGTTGTGCACCATGGGGGGGGTGTCTGATATTAAAGTAAAACAATGGTGGTCACTCCCTGGTTGCAGATCCTGGCTGTCTGCCAGAGATAACCCCCTCAGCAGGTGATGAGATGCTATCCTGCTGGGGGTAGCCACACAAGTTTCTACAAAGCAAGGCCCATAGTCAATAGGGAGGAGGCTAGCTCTCATGCCTCTCCAGTGGCCCCAGTGATGGAGGGTGCCGTCACATTTCTCCCCCTTCGGAATGGGACTGACCCAGGAGACCCCAAATGGGTTGACTCCGTAGTCAGTCAGTCGAGGTTCATCGATGCCCACCCAAAACTGGTGCTTCTGCTGCCGCTGGGGAGACGGGCTGGCTGTTTGTCAGCTGCTGGGCAGGGAGGACAGAATCCTCACCCTGAACTTGTGAGTTGTCGCTGGGGAGACTGTCTGGCTGCGCCATCTCCCGGGTACTCACTCAGCCGCTGGGGAGCAATGCTGCCTGCAACCCCTCCCTGATGCTCCTGCTGCCACTGGGGAGACTGGCCGGCTGCTCCATCTCCCAGGTACTCACTCAGTCGCTGAGGAGCGATGCCGCCTGCATTCCCTCCCTTGTGCTCCCGGCTGGGGTGATGGGCCGGCTGACGCATCTCTCTGGATCCCAGTAACGGTTACAGGTGCGGGGCAGAGTCCAGCAGCGTTCTGCCCTGTTTTCAGCGCGTCAGCTGGTGGTTGGGGCTCTGGGCCAACAGACCAACATTCCGGGGACCCAGGTGTGGAGACTGCAGTCCCATCCAATACCACAGTCATTGGGGCTGCCTGACTGGACCTTACAAGGTTGCTGTGGGCTGGCTCAGGAAACAGAGAAGGCAGCAGACAGAGCCCAGTGACACTCTGCCCCATTGGCAGCTCTTCTGCTGAGTGGGTTCTAGTGGAGACCGCAGTCCCATCCATTAGACCCAGAAAACATTCTTCCTTTCGCTGGGAAGAAAGCCAATTGCATGCCCTCCCGAACCAGCATCCTCAGATGTAAAATCAATTAAATCCACAATCTCTGGATCTGGTTGTGGTGTTCAGTCACATAGTTCCGCTATCGGATCTGGGTTAGCTGTCAAGTATCCCTGTGACTCAGGGTTGGAGACCACAGTCACATCCACCCCTCCTGGGTCAACATCCTCAGGTCAGTAAAATCCATGAAAAAATGGTCACTGGGGCATAAGGTAGAACATGGTTGAACAACTCTTAATATGCCTGTTCCAGCTTCCATTCTTGTGTGACCAAATAATCCAGCTTAGCCCACAGCTCGGGCACATATGGGATATCCTCCGCCCTTCGCTCCTGGAGGTCTTCCCCCTGACACTCTTATGCACTACCGATCCTTTCCTATACTATCCAATAATAATCCAGGGATGCCAAAGCCATAGCCCTCTGTAGGACTTTTATCCTTCAGCCCCGGGCACAGCTGTGCTGCGTACCACCGCAGAGCCCGATATCTATCTTCCAACCTCAGCTCTGTCTGGACCAGCACCTCCAGCTCGGCCACCCATTCCACTTTAGGCTGCTTCCCCAGGAGCGATATCAGCAACTTCAGCTGGAGCCAAAACCTTTCCTCAAAGGTTGGGAGGCTTTTCCCCATGTACTTAATTTCCAAGTAGAGAAACTCCCTCCAGAGCTTCAGCCGAGTACAATTCCCCTGGGTCAGCTCTGCATAGTTGACTTCCATTCTCCTTCCTGGAGATAGATCCTGGGGGAAAGAAAGTTTCCCTCAGACTAGACTGGTCTCAATGACAGTCCTGGAGAAGTTGGATCCCACCGCTGCCACCAGTTGTGACGGACCATCCAGGGATCTCAGGCTGTCCCTCTCCGCCAAGAGCTGCTTCTCCCTTCAGGACAATAATTCCTCGCAATCCGTTGTAATGGGTTTTCTTTATTATTAAAAAAATAATTATTATGTGTTCATTTATTATGGTTATTATGGTTGTCATATATCCCCTTACAACCACATGCAAACTATCATGTTGATAAATAAACCACATTGAAACCACAAAAGATGTTCAAAAAGAACAATCACAAATTGGGTATATTTACTTTAGTAGAGAGTATTATTTTACAATATACTTATGCATATTATATACTCACCAGCCACAAGAAGCAGTGAGCTCCACAAGGTTCTGTCTCTATTTTGATTTCTCGATTCCGCCTTCGATAAACATTAGGACTTGCATGAAAGGCTAAATAAAAACACGATTTCATAGGAAAAACCCATATGTTTTTATTTATTTTAAGAAACATTGCAATAACAGCATCTAAATATCTATAATATATATTATATATATATATATAATATTCCACTCCCAAAGGTATTTGCATGAAGTATTGCTGTTTAGTGAGCAAATGTCTTCTATACCCAGTAGCGTTTATTCAAGGAAAAGAGTTGCCATGAGAATAAGAAGAGCAATGTGTATACCCAGGAACTTTCTAAATGAGCTGACCCTCAGACTCAAATTATTACCCCTTTAACAGCTCATCATGCAGATTCTATGTAGTGACTCACCAAATGCATTACCCAAATTGCTCTAATACTGGCACTCATGTAAAGCTTAACTTGTGAATTACACTAGTGATTACTTAACTAACTCTATAACCACACAAATATACAAATACATTTGTTCTTTAAAGTTCTACTCAATACCTGTCTGAGTCAATTCAATTTCGTAAGAATGTTTTGCTTTGGCCACAACTGCAGCTACTGGAAGCAAGATAAATTTATATGTACACTTGTTGCACATGGTCAGTAGCGCTAACATTGTAGTGGGTGCAACTAGCTGCTGCTACTCCCACATACTTTATACATACTGAGCATGTGCAGGAAGTATGTTTCCAGCTTACACTTCCTAGTTTCAGTAGAAGCAGCCTAGGGCAGAGTTAAAGGATACAGAAATGCATGTAAAACGGACTCTGCCTGTGCCATCTTTGTCCCATAAACACTCTGCTTGTGCCATCTTTTACAGTCACTAATTCCATTCACACTTCCATTCACATAATTCATTCACACAATAATTTATTCTCTCACTGTTTCACACAAATCATGCACACATATTCATTATTGCATTCTCACGAATTCATTGATTCTCTCACTCATTCACACAATTCATCCACACATTAATTCATACTCTCACTCATGCATACAATTCATCCACACATTAATTCATACTCTCACTCATTCACCCAATTCATCCACACATTCATTCATACTCATTCATTCACACAATTCATACACACATTAATCCATACTGATGGTCACTCTTTATTTAAAAATTCTTACTAGCCTCCTTTGAAGTTCACTTACCTTATAGAGGTCATGCGGCGGGAGTGCGAGGCCTCTGCCGCGGTGTGCACTGCTTCACTGCTGAGCGACGGATATGACATCATATTCTGGCGCTTAGCATGAAATGCCAGCACCGCAACCAAAGCAGAGGCCTCGCATTGGAGAGTGAGGGGCTCCGAGCGGTTGCTGAAAATGTATTCCTGGGCAACCGCTGGGCGCCCTTCTCTCTCCTCCCTTCTCAGCTGCAAAAAACAATTACTGCGTTTCAGTTCGGGTGACACACGGTGGGGCACAGCCGCTGCCACCAAACCAGGCAAATATTTCAGCCCCTTCTGGGCCTACCTCAAGTCAGCTTTAGAAAGAATGTGTCAAAATGCTGCCTGCTATAATAAAAGCCACTTAGAGACCCAAATTTGAAGTTGAAAAGTATATATTCCTTTGTATGCCAGTATACAGAAAGAAGAACAGTATTTACTTTGGATGCCTTAAGAATTATTATTGCTTTAAAAAACATTATTGCTATAAAATCTACTGTATTAAATGTTATATATGGCTTTATTTTCAAACACATTACAGTTCCTGCCATTTGACAGACCCAAAACCCAACTTACGATGTAGGAAGCAGTCATATTTAAAACACCGTCGGCAAAAAAGTGTGTGGAAGGAGTGCAGTGATTGTTCCCTCTGCACAGATTTGGCACAAGGGCCATCAATGTTAGGAGTGCATTGAGGTGGTAGAGCATTGGGATCTGAAGCTTCTGTCAACTCCCTGTACCTTGAAAACAATAAGAAAAATAACTGGTAAAGCAACTGGATTTCTTTTTTTCAAGTTCACAGAGGAATGGGAAAGTATGCACTTTTCTTGAACTTGTCCAAAAGCAGAGAAATGCCAAATACGTATAGTTTCTATTCAGATGCAGTAAAAAATATAATTAATTGGTTTCAACAATGTTCATTACCGGTAATCCTTCCTATTATAACACACCTAATTTACATCTACAGTAGTTACTACATAAATATGGCACATGAACACCAAACTACTGCAACTATTAAGAGTCATTAAAACATAGCCCTGGTTTTCTAGCAAAGAAACTCTCTTACTTACTTATGTGCCAGCGTTCCAAACAGTTGAAGCAGTCAAAATGGTTTGGAGTTGCAAGGTCAATTACAATCAGTAACTGTTAATATGATACCTTATGCTGACTACAGTTGTCTACTTTTACATGAACTCTCAAGAGACATGTATATGTGAATTGAATTAACTGAAAGATTTGTAGTTTTGCCAACACCTTTCTCTAGTAATTACCAGGTTATTTGCCTTATAATGATGCACAGTTATTACATATTAAACATGCGAAAAATTGTTACGGGAAGCTTACAGCAAATACTGCTTTAGATTAAAACCAATACCTTTCTTTTACTTCCTCTGGAAAACCTCGTTCTGGAAATACAGCAGATACAGCACTAAAGATCAGATCATTTGGCATGTGGCTTTTGCAGAGGCTCTTGTCTGAAATGGAACAAATATATCAGCAAGGTAGGACCAACGAGGATGATGCAGATTGAATGCCCTTTTATCTCAAGAAAAATCATGAATTGAGTGATTGCATGAAACACAATTCCTAACCTATAATAAAAACTTACTACTTTTACAAAATACAAACTGCCTTTATTTCTAATTGTGTTGGCCCAACTTGATTGCACCTTATTACAAAGATAAATGTATGCTTTATTAGCCAATAAGTCAATTGTACATACATTTAATTTTTCCCTGCTACTATGTTTGGCCAAAGATGCAGCTGCAGATGGTTGTAATGATTGTGGAAGTAACTGTACTTTGAGTTCAATGAGCCTCTTGTTCCCAAGTTGGCAGATACCAAAATGCAGTTTCCCCCAAAATCAAGTGGTTGATGTACTTGGAAAAAGATTCCGTTGACAACCAACATGTAGGCAAAAGGTAAAAGCACAGATTATATGACTGTCACTGGGTATTTTTTACTCCTGTGTCATGTGCAAAGGCTCTTCCCGACAGGTGTAAAAAAAAAAAAAAAAAAAAAAAAGCACAGTGCACTGCTATTGAGACATAATGCAACTTTCACAGTCCCTAAAACAGCTACATTGAGGCTGGGCAAAACATGGCACATGTTCTTTTACCAATATCCTTTTCTGTTGTCCCAAAAAGATTGGAGGGCATTATCACAGATGCTGCCTAGAAAAGGTAAAAAATTGACCTATTTGTAATGTTAAAAATGCGTGTGGTTCCCAGGATTTAGTAACTCAGAAGGACATGGTATCAGCCGTGCAGATAAGAAACCAGTTTACATACAGATGCTAGGCAGATAATGAGCAAGTTGAGCACCGGAAGCTGACTACATTTGAAATAGCAAAAACATGTCATTTCAGGTGGGCTAAAGGAACACGTATTGCCTAAGGTTGTTGTTCTTGAGGAAGGCAGTCATGAGGGGGATGATTGTTTACTAAATATCTTAAATAAGAACACCTGACCTGAAACACATAACACTAGTCTCATCCATTTTATACTGGAATTCACATTAAATAAAAAATATTAGCTAATGGTGTTTGGGGAGAATATGACATAACATTGAGCCTTGAGGTGAAGAGTTCAGGATTTAGTAAACTAATAGTAGTGAGGCCAGGGTAAATTGCACAAGGCAAACACACAGCTGCAAGTTAATAAAACCTATGTAGGTAAAACTGAGAATGGCAGTAAGTAGCAGACACGTGCAAACAATTGAGCTTCATCTACATGTACCTGCCTATAATCCTTCAATCATAAGGCAATATACAGTATGTATGTATGCAGTGGTGGGATTCTGCCAGCTCTTGCCAGTTCACACGAACCATTTCTTTAAAAATGTGAAGTCCTCCTCTCTGGCAGCCGGTGGACGTCTGCAAGATGCAGACAACCCCCGCTGCTGCCGGCACTTCCGCCGCGGTTTCTATGAAGGTGTGCTGGCATTACTTTACCCTCCGGTGTTCCACCATAGAAGCCCCAGCGGACGTACCGGCCAGCAGCAGCGCTTGCCCAAGTGATATTTGTAATCTAAGATACGAAATGTGAGAGAGAGAGAGAGAGAGAGTGAGAGAGAGAGTGAGAGAGAGTGAGAGAGAGAGTGAGAGAGAGAGTCTCCCCTCTCCTTCGTGGCGGCTGCTGCGGAGGTGGCCGTGCGGTGGAGGGGGTCTCCCTCTCCCTCGTGTCTGCTGCTGCGGAGGTGGCTGTGCGGTGGAGGGGGTCTCCTCTCCTCGTGTTGGCTGCTGCGGAGGTGGCCGTGCGGTGGAGGGGGGTCTCCCTCTCCTGCGTGGCGCCTGAAGCGACGACGTGGGAACCGAGGACGGGTAAGTAACAGACTGGCTATATTTTTAATACAGTGACAGCGTGTCCAGCCTGGAGGAAGTGAATAAGGGAGCTCCAATGGCGCTCCAAGGTTTTTCAAAGTCTAGAGTTTCTCTCTAGACTGGCCACTAGTGTACTTATATGTTTTAGAAATAATAAACCAATGTTCCATTCAAGTATTGTTACCTATGAACTGATATTCAATTGAAGTACAGAGGTGAAGTATTGATGTGCAGATGTTCAAGGGACATATAAACCGTCAGTATTACTATGGTTAAATGTTTCGGTTAAAAGTTAATTGATTGGTGCAAATGCAATATATATATAGTAATTACAATTGTGAGTATGCCATTCCCATTTATGTTAGACTAATTTATATTTGACAAATATTAATAGTATTAGCAGTAGAGTCAATAGTAATTATTTTAAAATGCACATTTTTTAGGCTCAGACTCAATAATGAAGAAACAGCAGCTTCTTCTATATTATTTGAAGAAATTCAAACGATTGGCTATTTCGAATGAAGATTCCACTAAACATGGACACCAAGAGATGATGCAAAAATCACTTCTAACAATGAACAAAGAATAGATGAAGATACAGCAACTTCATTTCCATCTAGATTTGTATTTTTTAACTAAGAAAGCTCAGAAGTGGTATATATATACACACACACTGATAAGCAATGACATTATGACCACCTGCCTAACATTGTGTAGGTCTCCCTTTTGCCGCCAAAACAGTCCTGATCCGTCGAGGCATGGACTCAACTAGACCTCTGAAGGTGTGCTTTGGTATCTGGCACCAAAACGTTAGCAGCAGATCATTTTAAGTCCCGTAAGTTCCAAGGTGGGGCCTCCATGGATGCATTCTGATGCCATGTGTTCTCCAGGTAAGCAAAGCACCTGCACCTGGCCATCCTTGTGATGTAAAAGAAAATGTGATTCATCAGACCAGGCCACCTTCTTTCATTTCTCTGTGATCCACTTCTTATGCTCACGTGCCCATTGTAGGCGCTTTCAGCAGTGGACAGGGGGCAGCATGGGCCCCTTGACTGGTTTGAAGCTACACAGCCCCATTCATAACAAACTGGGATGCATTGTGTTTGGACACCAGAATTAATTTCAGCTACAGCAATTTCAGCTACAGCAGCTAGTCTGTTGGATTTAACCACAGGGACCACACCACCCCCCGCCACATGCATCAATGAGCCTCAATGACCCTGTCGCCGGTTTTATTGCATTTCCTACCTTGGACCACTTTTGATAGGTAATACAGTAAATAATTTTATAGATATTATGTGAAGCACACAACAATATCTATAAAATGTGATTATTGTAAAGAAAGGAATTCCATTAAACGTAAAAAATAAAGGCTACACAGCACTTAAACCACGTCCCAAAATATATGTATATAGATAAAAAAGCAATCAAGAGGTAAATAACATTACCTAGTTCAGAGCTCAGAATATATATATAAAGACTTTTATTTTAACTCTTTCTATGTTGAGATTTTTGAGAAGATAAAGTGCTAATTTTAGCACTTGCTCAAAATAATAAACTTTATTTTTTAATTTTAAGTTATTTTTATTTTTGTGTTTTTTTTACATGTTGCTGTACTGGGTGGTTCTCTGGTGACATCACTTCATAATTATTTTTAAATGTTAGGACATTTGTTTTGGTTTGTTGAATTTTTTTTATTATTTATTTATTTATTGGGTTCCATTGACTTGCATGGTTAAATGCAGTACCTGTATTCAACCTGCAAGTGGAGCCAGATTCTCAGGAAGGTCTGGAGAGACTCTCCTAAGGATTCCTGTCAACGTCATTATTTTTTTTAAAGGGCGCCGCCATCTTGCGAGTGGCAGAATCACTCACAGTGGCGGTTGTGACCGCTCTCCCAAGCAGTCACGATGCATCCTGGGGTGGGTTTTTGGTGTTTCGCTGAATGCCTCGCTATCGAGGCATTTCAGCGACAGCATCATTGATCGCCTCTCCTAAACTCTTTTAAAACGGCCGTACAGCGTATGGCGGATGTTAACACCCCGGGGCCCCTGATGCCAATCTCGGCGTTACTGAATGCCTCGACATGGAGGCATTACAGCAATGTCGTTTAAACGAGGAAAGTGATCGTTGATCACTTTCTAAGCATATTTAATTTAATGACGGTTCAGGACCGGCAAAGGTCATTTATAGACCGTTTTTGTCAAAGCTTGTAAAGGGGTTAAATCGCCCGTGACAGAAGCCTTAACTGAGGAGTTAATCTTTTTCTTCTATTTATTACTTTTTATGACTTACCGTATTTGCTCCGGAAAAAAACATCATCTTATATTGGAGGTCATCTTCTAATCAGACCCAAACAGAGGTCTGACTATAAGACTCCCCTGCAGCGCTGCAGGGGACCTGGATCCTCCTCTCCGGCAGCCGGTGGAGGTCTGTGCGATGACGGCAACAAACTCCTCTACTGCCAGGGCTTCTATGACGGAGTGCCGGTGTCACATAACCTTCCGGTGCTCATTCACAGAAGCCCTTGCGGAAGTGCCAGCAGCTGCAGCTGAGGTTGTCTGCGCCCATTTTGCGCAGACCTTCACCAGCTGCCACCACTAAACATCAAGGAATCTGAAGCACAGGGAGAAGTCTAGGAAAGCACTGGCAAGTTGGGGGAGGGTGAGAGTGGTGTATAGAAACATAGAAAGTGACGGAAGATAAGAACCAGTAGGCCCATCCAGTCTGCCCTACCTCTGAGTACTTTCCTTTAGTACCTGCCCTTATCCTATATCTAGCTTGGCCTTATGCCTATCCCATGCTTGCTTAAATACCTTTCCTGTATTAACATCTACCACTTCTGTTGGAAGGCTATTCCATGCGTCCGCTACCCTTTCCGTAAAGTAATAATTTCTGATGTTACCATTAAACCTTTGCCCCTGTAGCTTATGACTATGTCCTCTTGGTGTGGTAGTATTTCTCCTTTTAAATAAAACTCTCTTCCTTTATCTTGTTGATTCCAACATTTCTATATCCTTCTGGAGATACGGTCTCCAGTACTGTACACAATACTCCAAGTGAGGTCTCACCGGTGATCTGTACAACGGCATGAGCACTTCCCTCTTTCTACTGCTAATACCTCTTGCTATACAACCAAGCATTCTGCTAGCATTACCTCAGAAATAATTACCCCTAAATCCCTTTCCTCACACACTGAGGTTAGGGCAGTATCAAATATTCTATACCCTGCCCTTGGGTTTTTATGCCCCAGGTGCATTACTTTGCATTTATCCACATTAAATGCCAGTTGCCACAGCTCTGACCATTTTTCCAGTTTACCTAAATCATTTGCCATTTGGCTTCTTCCTCCAGGAACATCAACTCTGTTGCAAATTTTTGTGTCGTCAGCAAATAGACATACCTTCCCATCAAGACCATCTGCAATTTCACTAATAAAAATATTAAAGAGAATGGGTCCAAGTACAGACCCCTGAGGTATCCCACTGGTAACAAGACCTTGTTCTGAATATACGCCATTGACTACAACCCTCTGTTGTCTGTGACTCAGCCACTCCTTAATCCATTCAACAACATTAGGATCTAAACCCAGAGATTGCAGTTTATTTATGTCTTCTTTATGTCACAGTGTCAAAGGCCTTACTGAAATCCAGATACACAATGTCTACTGCACCACCTTGATCAATTACTTTAGTCACACAATCAAAAAAATAAATAAGATTTGTTTGACATGATCTTCCTAAGGAAACCCATGTTGTTTTTGATCTTGAAACCCATGTGACTTCAGATGTTCAACAATCCTTTCCTTTAACATTGTTTCCATTAATTTCCCCGCTACAGATGTAAGTCTAACTGGCCTGTAGTTGCCCGTCTCCTCCCTACTGCCTTTTTTGTGAATGGGCACAACATTCGCTACTTTCCAATCCCCTGGGACGACTCCCGTTAGCAAAGATTCGTTAAATATATCAGTAAACGGTTTTGCTAGTACACCCCCAAGCTCTTTTAATCAGGCCCCATTGACTTATATGTTTTTACCTTAGACAACTTAAGTAGAACTTCCGCCTTGATAAACTCACATATTTCAAATGATTCATTCTTTTTTCCCAACTGAGGTCCCATTCCCTCATTCTCATTTGTAAAATATTCATTGAGTCAGTCAGCTACACCTTTATCCTCTTCTACATACATTTCTTTTGTTTTTAATCTAATCCTTTTTTTACTTTCCTTTTCTCATTTATATATCTAAAAAAATGTTTTATCTCCATTTTTTACTGACAGGGCAATTCGCTCTTCTGCATGTGATTTGGCAGATCTTATAAACTTTCTTTGCCTCTTTCTGCCTAATTTTATAGCTCTGTCTATCTTCCTTACTTTGGGTATTTTTGTATCTACTAAAGGTTAACTTTTTGTCTTTTACGATTTTGGCCACTTCTGCAGAGTACCACAGCAGTTTCTTTAATTTTTTACTCTTACTGACCAGCCTAATACAATTTTCTGTTATCTTCAATAATACAGCTTTTACATAATCCCATTTCTCCTGGACTCCATTTAAATAGCCCCATTCTGATAGCCCCATTCTGAAAGTAGCCCTGCTACTTTCATTTTCCAGTTCATATCAGGGAGATTAAAGTTACCCATGATTATAACATCCCCCTTCACTGTCATTTTAGCTATTTCCTCCACTAGTAGATTATCTAGTTCTTCTACTTGTTCTGAGGTTCTATAAATCACACCTACGTGAGTTACTTTACTTTTGGCAAATTGTACTGTAACCCAAACCGACTCTATATTCTCCTCACCAAATTGTATTAAGTTAGATTTTATGTTATGTTTTACATATAGGGCCACCCCTCCCCCTTTCTTGCCCTTTCTGTCTTTTCTATATAAAGAGTACCCCGGTATTGATATGTCCCAGTCATTTTTCTCATTATACCATGTCTCAGTACCAGCCACTATATCAACATTCTCAGTTGCCACAACTGTTACAAGTTCATGGATCTTATTCCCTAAACTGCGAGCATTTGTAGACATGACCTTTAGCTTGTCATTTAACACTGATGCTGCAATCACTTTCTGTCCTTGCTTTGGGGGGCAAAATATATGCTTCTCCCTATTATCTGTATAGACCAAGCCCCCAGATCCACCCACCTGGTTACTAAGTAAATCGCCTTCCCTTTCTATACTGTCTAACCCGGTATTTATTCCCTCCCCCCCCATTCCTAGTTTAAAATCTCCTCCAACCGTCTAACCATTCTCTCCCCAAGCACATTGGACCCTCTTGCATTTAGGTGCAATCCATCACGACTATAGAGATTGTACCCCAAAGCAAAATCAGCCCATTGCTCTAAAAACCCAAAGCCCTCCTTCTTACACCAAGACTTCAGCCATGCATTTAGCTGCCTAATCTCCCGCTGCCTTTCTGGTGTAGCGCATGGCACAGGTAGTATCTCTGAGAATACTACCTTGGAGGTCCTTTTCTTAATCTTACTACCCAAGTCCCTAAAATTACCTTTTAGGACACTCCATCTTCCTCTTACTATGTCATTGGTGCACCAAGACAGCTGGATCCTCGCCAGCCCCTCCCAACAATCTATCCACTCTGTCTGCAACATGCCGAACCTGGGCACCCGGGAGACAGCAAACCATTTGGTTGCTGCGATCGAGCTACAGATTACCCTGTCTATTTTCCTAATTATTGAATCCCCTACCACCACAACCTGCCTGGGCTTTCATTCCTTTTGGATCCCCTGCATACTGGATGAGCTGCTGTTAGAGAGAACAGCTTTTTCCAGAAAGCCTACCTCTGAGTCTGCCTCCCCAACGTGCTCACTTAAAAGGGCAAATTTGTTGGGATGGAGAAACTCTGGGCTGGCTTCCCTCTTCCTATTCCCTCCCCCCACTGCAACCACGTCTTACTGTTACCCAGCTATATGCCTGACTCCCTTCTGACTGATCTCCTCCCTCATTGCTATGGGCCCCATCTAAACTTTGCTCAGTGAGCAAGAGACTCCTCTCAAGATTGTCAATCTCTCTCAGTGTTTCAATGTGCCTCTTCAGAGCACCAACCTCAGCTTCCAGAGAGACCAATTGTTAGACTTGCCACAGCGATATGGACCCAGGAACTGCTGTTCCAAGCATGCATACATATGGCATGATGTGCACTGAGTGAGATCTCCAAGCTTGCTCATACTTTAGGGAGGGACGTGAGCACTTACAGAATTTATGACCCTTACCCTCCTTTCTCTTAGACTCTTGTGTTGCACTAACTGCTGGTCACTTACAGAAAGCAACTATGAGCAAGCTCTGTGAGTTTAACCACTTCCTTTATACAAAGCAACACAGTTAATTGATTATAAATCCCACCTTAATTACACAGAAAATGGGGGGGGCACAGTTAAGCAAAACTTATATGGGGTATAAGGGCATTTGGGGTGTATAAGGGCTTTCTGGAGGCAGAGTGGCATATAGGGGGTTAAAAGGAATATCAGGGAGGCAGAGTGGCATATAAGGGGTATAAGGCATATCTCGGGATGCAGATGTGCATAACTGGGGGCAGGTTGGCTAATAAAAGTAAATAGTTTTTATTAAATTTGAAAACATAGTTTACATGTGAATTAATATTTACTAGTAAAACATTTTTCTTATAGGGTAGTCTTATATTCAGACTTTCTTTTTGTCCCTGAATTAATATTAAAATTTTAGGGGGTCGTCTTGTAATCAAGCAAATACGGTATTTTCCTGAAAATACTACACACTTTTATTGCACTTCTATCCTGCTTTTCTGTTCAAAGCATATCTGTTCCTGCCAATTATTCTCCAACTGAATCTAATAAGAACACTTTACTATGTAGGGAGCAGGACTAGCTCCCTTTCTAAGGCAATAATCTATATAAACACTTTTTGTTCCTTTTTCATCATACATTTTCACTATTTTTTGTTTTCTATTATTTTGGATGTGCTTGTAAAGATACTTGCCAAGAACCGTGCACACTGTATCAGGAAAGTTGTCTGAATGATCCTTATCCCCATTTTTTATTATCTCTATTTAGCTTAGTTTCGTTTTGGTTTGGTTTAATGTATTTCTTTATGTATTATGAGCTCAATACTAGGTAAATTTATTTACTTGATTACTTTTGATAGGTACTGACCACTGCAGACCAGGAACTCCCCATAAGCGCTAGGGTTTGGGGGATGCTCTGACCCAGTCGTCGAGCCATCACAATTTGGCCCTTGTCAAAGTTACTCAGATCTTTGTGACATATCAGACCAGCTAAAACTTTGTGTGCTCCTTTGTCTTTATCAGTGTAAACTGGAGCTCACCTTGTGTTTTGCTTTGAGCTGTAGACCTATCCTCCCCTTCTCTTTCCATTTCTTGTGGTACTGCTAAGAGGGTAGAGTTACTGCACAGGCTTGTCTGTGACTCATCTGGGGTAGAAAGCAAACAGAGGATCACTTACACTATTTAGCACTGCATAATTTTTCTTGTACACCTCAAGCAGGAACCTCTGATATCTTGGACTTGTATACGACACTACAATATACAACTCAATACACTTTATACTGCAGTTAGTTTTACGATGTCAAAATAATAATAGTAAAAAACAACATAACAAACCAGCCAGCAGTATATTCACAGATGGCTTACAGAAAACATTACAAATAGCAGATATGGTTTGTTACAAATGAGACTTAATTTTTCATTTATTCATGAGCATCGTAGGTAAACTGTGATGAGCCTTTGACAATTAACAAAATGCCTACCTTCTGCTGCAATTCGTTTCCTCTTTCGTGTCATAGGCCCATCCCCCTTCGCTTCCTCCTCCTTGCACTCCACAGGGTCATTCTGCTCAATGTCTTCTTCATCTGCATACTGAAGAAGAGCTTCCATCAACTCCAGGAAAGATGCATCATCCAGGAGACCAGAACCTGCACAAAGCACTAGATTAGTATTCACGTACACACCATTCTATTTCCTTAAAAACAGGCAGCACAAGTGTATATACTAGTCATCAAACACTCTTTCCAAGTTCTCTTAAACACATTTATTTATATTTACATACTTACACTTTTCATGATATGTATGCAGACCTTAAGTATATCAAAGAGTAATCAATCCATTGTTAAAAAAAACAATAACGACCAATAGCCTTCCATAACAGTTACACTCTGTAACTTACAGAATTTATTGAGCTATAGAGCCGTTCCAATGACACATAGGCCAATGGGGTATATTATGCCACGACTGTGAATACAGATTAGACTACCTTCAAACAGTATTCTTTAAGCTTTGCTTAATATGTCTAAGGACTTATTCCAAGCAGCAGGTGATATTCATGGCACAACTGTTTCATGGTGCATTTGTTCTGTTAAATTTACACAATGCCAGCACTTTTTAAAACAACCTGGCTAAGGGTTCTACAAGACAACCTGACAGAGCTCTAGCAATAGAAATACACATCAAAATGTGGGAATATAAAACATGTGGAACTACAAAAAGTAAATTAAGAAAAACTGGCTAATGCAAATTTTGCATTAGTAGTTGGCTCTTTTAGGGATTAGTGTTAAACCAGGAACGTGAACACAAAACATATTTTTATCATCATTTCTTTATAGTTTATAAGCCCAGCATTGACAGTTACTATAATTTGTGGAGTGCTTTGCTAGCTTGTTTTACCGAGCCCCAGCATTGATTTAGCTTATAACTACTCTTTATTTCTGCACACTAAGTCTTTTTTTTTTAGATATGCAATTGGGTTGTCGAGAGGGATTTCTTGTGTTAAGCTGTTCAGTGAAACTTTTTTTTTGTTTTGTTATGGCTCATTTCTTTACACATATTTTTCTTTCATCTAGATATTGCCCTTACACAATAACACACATTTATTTTACAGTGTGATTGATGAAGTAATATGAATTAGGTGTTATACTTAAGTTATATTATATTCAGAGATATTAGGGTTTAGGGTTAACCCTTTATTTCAATTAAATCAATCTTTCTGATCTTGAGGAGCCATTTTAACTAGTCTAGTAAAAGTAGAGTTTTAGCTGCAATAACATTATTTTAATGCATTTTTCTTTTGGGGTATTTTGGTCAAACTGGGGGGGGGGTGAGTAATTTACTTGATTTTTAGTGTTGCAGAAGCTTTGTATACCTGACTGACTCTGAAATAATGAAATGCGCTGGAGAGACATGCAACAAAACCATCAGAAACCACAATGAAAATCTGCACCTGAGGACTACAAATTGAATAGTATACTGGAATGAGAGAATTATAATTTACACAAGAGCATAGAGTAGTCTTATCCAGCATGATATATATGACAATGCTTAACATTTTAAACACATATGCTGGAAGCATTAGTAGATTTTATTTCATATTCATAAAATACTGTTCTGTCAGTGAATTATGTATAAAATAACAATTATGGCAAGAGGTAGGACAGATAAGTGGGCTCTCCTATGCTGTAGACGTGTGAATTGTATGAAATTCTTGGGTATCTTGCTCACTAGCAACTTTTACTGGTTGTCCCTCTTCACCATGCTGCAAACTGAGAGTGTGGGCCATGCCACATATTCCCTGACAGGGTAGAATTATTGTGGTTAAAATTAATATTCTGACTTCCGGGAGGCGGGCCCTACAGATGGCCACTTTTTAGCTGAGCTCCGCCACCTCAGCTTTTATCTGTCCCCATCTGCAGGTTTTTTGGCTGTACGGCACCAACTTATCCCCTCTGGGTGACTGGTGGGCTGTTAAACTTTATTGGCCTGCCGTTATTTTGTTTTTCTGGCTGATGGGACGTATTTTATAGCGCAACATGGTTGCGGCCCGGGAGTCAAGGCCTAGTCTGGGGCTTTAGGCCCGACGCCACAGGACCTCGCACGCCTTCCCCTTTCGGAGGCCTCTGCCTGCCTCCTCCATCGCCCCTTTACATCCCCAGTGCTACTGGGGCTCGATCCTCGTCCTGCCTTGCCCTACCGGCGACGCACTTGCTTCGTTCCGGCCTGGCTGCAACACTGCCGGAGGTGTCGCGGATAGGGCTGCGTCTTCGAGGCACTTACCTTCTCCGTAATGGTGGATCCGGTTACTGGTCCTCTTCTTCTCCTCCGCATACCTGCTGCTACCAACTGCTGCCAATGGGAGTGATCCAACAACACGGTGCTCCTGTGCTTCCAGTGGTACGGCTCCTTCGTCTTCAGCACGTGGAGGTGACTCTGCTCTTCATCTCCTACACCTGCACCTCAACACTACTTTCTCCCTCTGACCTCGCTGTGCCCGGCTGTTTCTGATTTCTTCTTCCACCTGCTCCTCATAGCTGGCAAGATTGCTGGGGTAGGCTCTGGACTCAAAGTGGCTATTATGGCCTTTATGTGTTTATGTTTCACCGGTGGCATTAGATAGATAAAGGTTTAGGGTGGGATCTAGTTAGGTTGGATGGCAGGGTTGGGTTTTGGGTGGTTGGGCTTTTTTTTGGCTGCTCTCTGTCTACTGTGCTACTAGTTAGGTAAGGGTGTGGGGTGGTACTGGGATTTGGGACTACAGGTTTCCTTCCTACTGATGGACTTACATAATCGTCCCCTTGGACTTCATACACCATTACAGTTTGCTTTCTGTTGTTTCTCATTAACCTGAACTGTCATAGGAAACACGCAATTAATTGCGCGGTTCGACTTGTTCTGTCTACACTGCACTATATATTGTTAAACGCATTGCTTGTACCTTACTTACTTTGCAGCTGTTGTGCTGTGTCTCCTACCACTTGATTTACAGCTGTTGTAACCTTGGCAGCTGTTCTTGGTACTTTACTCTTTCTCACCCTCTACGTCTCTCTTCTTTCCTCCTTTCTCTTTCTCCCTCCTTCTTTTCCAACAGGGGGGTGCCCGGTGCCTTCTGGGCTCCATGGAACGCTACATGGATCCCACACCTAAATCCTCTACCAGACAGGGGAAGGCACGGGACAAGACACATGGAGCCTCCAAACCTGCTCCTGCTCCTCATTCTCCGAAGCAGGCTACTCTTGCGGAGTCCTATGAGGATGCACGCCTCCACCTCCACTCACGGCACAAGATATTGTCAGTCTTATTTCTCCTCTCTTAGATGTGAAACTCGACAAACTGACAGCTTCAATAGATAGTACGTTAGCCGAGCTTACTTCACAGAGTCAAAGAATTGGCGAACTGGAGGACGACCGCACATCTTTGACGGCTACTGTACAAGATCAAGCGGCTGCTATCCTTCAATTACAGGACCGCCTGGAAGATTTGGAAAATCGTAGCAGGCGTAACAATATCAGACTGCTGGGTCTCCCAGAAACTGAGAAGGCCTCCTCCCTGATGGACATTGTCAGCAATTGGCTGCCGAAAGAATTAGGTCTTTCCTCTCCCTATGATAAAGTGCTTGTGGAAAGGGTTCATCAGATCGGACCTGACTTTAAGAGCTCCCAGGCTCGACCTCGCGCAATTATCCTCTTTTCCTTCTCCTCGTTCTCCTCCTTCTGCCTCGGTTACTTCCAAGTAATGCCTGCTGCATTCCATATATTTCTTGTAATCTGTTATGTTTTCTGTACTACTGTTTTAGGGTTTTTTGTTTTGTTTGGGTTTTTTGGTGCGTTTGTTCTCGCATCATGGGGTGGGTCAAATTAGGAAAAAAAATTGAGAGGTCTTGTTCATTCTTAGGGCAAACTGTTTGTCGATTATGTTTTAGCATTGATAAGTCTGTCTCGATAGGGGCTCGCTGGGACTATTGTTTACTTTACTGGACTCCTGCTTCCCCATAAGGGTCTAGGCTGATGGCTTCTGATTCTCCTACCTTACACGGTTCAGCAGAAAGGGTGCATACTGTCGACTCTTTTAAACTCATTTCCTGGAATGTGGAGGGTCTCAACCCGTCTTCACCAACTCCATCCTGATATTATTTATCTGCAGGAAACTCATTGGTGTGACCCGGTAACTAATAAACTTACCGCCCCTTGGATTGCTAGTTGTTACTTGTGACGGAGGCCTCCATCACTGGGGCCACTGGAGAAGCCTGGCTGCCAGCCTCCTCCCTATTGACTATGGGCCCTGGGTTTGTAGAGACTTCTGTGGCTACCCCCAGCAGTATCTTCTCATCACTGGCTGAGGGGATTATCTCCAGCAGACAGCCAGGATCTGCCACCAGGGAGAAGCCGCCATTGTTTTAGTTTAATGTATAAATCAGTCTCCCCCACCTATTGTGTTGTTAATCCCGTTACTGCCCCTGTTGCCTCTGGGAGGCAGATTAAGGGGCGGTTTGTGTCCCAATATCCTGTTTTATGTAAATGTGTGTTTTGCTGGATATATCCAGCGCTGTGTGTGAGAAATAAATCAGTCTTCGTTTGGTTTTCCCCTACACTGAGTCTCGGCGAGTGACTGGGGAACCGGGGAAAGTGTGAGTCCCAGGCTAAGGGAGCACAAGACAGCGGAGGCAGTCGGTCGGACTAGCCAGCTCCGTTACATTGGTGGCAAGCGGCGGGATTTCTTCTTAGTCTGAGGGACACTTACTTTCTACCGGGATTGACCGACAGGACGGCAGACTTCGGTCGCCTTGACGAGGACATGGATGTGGTATCAGAATTCCAGGGGCTGCTGCGGGTCATCCTCTCCTGCTACACCACTGCCCTGCCTACAGAACAATACCAGAACCTGAGGCAAGTGGTTCGACGGTCAGTATGGCAGAGGGCTGTTATACGCCGGGGTCAGTGTCTTCCAAGCTCCGAACAAAAGATTAGAGACCAGCGGGAACTACGGATGCCATTCCTGGGACAGCAACCCCAGGAGCAATGGGTATCCGAATTGGACAAGCTGGTCCAGCAGGAGGTAGAGCTGGAAGATCACTATAGGGATCTGCAGTGGTATTACAGAACAAGCATATTGGGGAACTGCGAAAGATTGTTCTCCAGAGGACTATGACTGCGGTGGCCCTGGATTATTATGGGATAGTCTGCAGGAGGATCCGGACTTCGGCAGTACAGCGGAGTGGCGGATCGAGGACATCCGGGATTTCAGGGAGTGGGACCTCCCAGATGCACTAGGACTCAGAGGTGATTTAGACTTTTTAATTACACAGGAGTGGGAACTGGAGAAGGCATATAAAAAACTGTTCGAACGCGTTCAACAGAATGCCCCAGTGTCCAGGGATTGTGTGGATTTTGTGGATGTTATTGAGTGTTCATATGAGGTTGTTGATCCAGTAGGGGTGGATGGGACTGCGGTCTCCACCCCTGAGTCAGAGGGATACTGGGCAGCTAATCCAGATCCGATACTGGAGCTGTGCGACTTTACACCACAACCAGATCCAGAGATTGTGGATTTAACTGATTTCACATCTGAGGAGGTTGGTCCGGGAGGGCTTGCAATTGGCTTCCCTTCCCAGGGAAAGGAAGAAAGTTTTCAGGGTGTAGTGGATGGGACTGCGGTCTCCACTAGCACCCACCCAGCTGAAGAGCTGGCAACAGGGCAGAGCGCTGCTGGCTTCTGCCCCACACCTGCAGTGACTACAGGGATCCAGGGAGATGCGGCACCCGGCCCTTCTCCCCAGCGGCAGCTCACATGTCCGGGAGCAGAGGAACCGGTCCTCCCTCCCCAGCGGCAGGCCGACCCACAAGGTGCCCTAACCCCAGCTGAAGTGCGGGCAACCGGGCAGAGCATCGCTGGCCTCTGCCCAGCACCTACCAAAGCTGCAGGAATTCAGGGAGATCCAGCAGCCAACCTACCTCCCCAGCAGAAGCAGGGAGGTGGAACAGCCGGTCCATCTCCCCAGCGGCAGAACCTCATTCCGGTACCGGAGGAACCTGAACTCCCTTCTCAACGGCAGCAGGAGCACCAGGGAGGGGATGCAGGAGGCATCCCTCCCCAGCGGTACCCGGGAGATGGCGCAGCCGGCCCATCTCCCCAGCAGCAGGAGCACCAATTTTGGGAGGACATTAATGGGCCAAATAAACTGACTGACTACGGAGTCAACCCGTTTGGGGTCTCATCCTATGTCAGTCCAATTCGAAGGGGGAAGAATTGTGACGGAAGCCTCCATCACTGGGCCCACTGGAGAAGCCTGGCTGCCAGCCTCCTCCCTATTGACTATGGGCCCTGGGTTTCTAAAGACTTCTGTGGCTACCCCCAGCAGTATCATCTCATCACTGGCTGAGGGGATTATCTCCAGCAGACAGCCAGGGTCTGCCACCAGGGAGAGGCCTCCATTGTTTTAGTAATGTTATATAAATCAGTCTTCGTTTGGTTTTCCCCTACACTGAGTCTCGGCGAGTGACTGGGGAACCGGGGAAAGTGTGAGTCCCAGGCTAAGGAAGCGCAAGACAGCGGAGGCAGTCGCTCGGACTAGCCAGCTCCGTTACACCTCCAGTGCCTCTGATTTGGACAAATGAAATGTTGGAGGAGCACGTGAAACTCCAGCTGTGGATGTCATCCCTTTGGGTTTTCTGAAGCTGTATATTTTGAGATCTTATAGTCTTTCCTTTATTTTGTAAATAAATCCTTATTTCAGTTTCCCCTGTATGGACTATTTTCAAAATGTCAACATCTTCTGCAAGTGAGGTCTAGCCAGTGGTTTGTCATGTTGCATGACCATCTCCCTCTTTCTGCAATCAATGTCTATACTTATACAACCTGGTGTTCTGCCTACATTTTGTGGTATTACCTTTCTATCTGTAAACAAAGCTTTAATAATGATAATCATTTCTTCTGAATAATAGAAACACAGAATTCTATGACATATAAGACCCATTCAGCCCATCAAGATACCTTACTCAGCAGCCCTTGGTCTTGTCTTCGATTCAGGGTAGCTGTATTTTTTATTTTTCGTTCGTGTTTCCACTAGTACATTCGTGTCTAGCTTGGCGTGTCTTCTGTTGAGGTTTTGTCTTTATAAAGTGAAGTTGATATTTTCAAATGCTTGGCCTAAAAAAAGTCTCTTAGATCAATGGAAAAAAACATATGACCACATACTGCAATACTCATTTTTGCATTAGTGGTTCAGAAACATTACTCGCATGACCTCTTCTGCATGTTACTGTTTTTGAAGTGTTTTGTTGTTAGACATTTTTTTTCCTCTACCCGCTGAACACCAATATATTTATATCAGTTTCTAAGTAAATATCATTCTATTTATACATTTTCCATGCAAAACTTAGCGGAAGAAATTTGCAAACCTTCATGTTAGAAAATGCTTGACATTCTCAAAAGATGTTGAATTCATTTTAAACCATAATAGAATTAGACCCCAGAAGTCCAAGATCCTTGGGGCAATCATAAAATGATCATCTGTAGATTACTTCGAAACCCGCAAATTGCAACACATAAATAAGAAAACAATACAAAAGAATTATAGAATGTTATACACAGATTGTATAGAAAATCTTGATACTAATATCAACAGATTAACATAGTAAACAGCCCTATCAGAAACGCTATGGGCGCAGCAAACTCTGCATGATTGTGTCTGTGTGTTTATGACATAAGGAGAATATATGTAGATGGGTGGCTAATTCTAATAACACAAAGCAGGGTTGGACTAAGGATGAAGAGGCAGCCCTAGCACCAAATGGGGTAAATGTGTGGCCAACAGCAGGGTATGACAGGCTGCATGATACGTTTTATGCTCATATAGCGTGCGGCCGGGTAAATGCAGCCGGTGGCCACACGGCAGCACCCGGTCCGCTGCTGGAATGACAGATCGGGTGCGAATGGCGCGTTCACCAAATGGCCACTCCAAGCCTGAGACAAAGGCTGTCAAGAAGAAAAGAGTTAGTGAAAGTTTTTATTATTATTATTATTAAAAATACAATGCAAATATGGCGCTACAAGCTGCATGTTACATTTTAATACAAGCATCCCCAGTACGACAATAGATATAATTCCAACTTTTGTCCAAGGATTGGGTAAATTGGCGCTTTAAAATACTGTTTTTATCTACACATCATACTAGTCGAATTACAAGAATTAGCTTATTCATGTATGTATTATACATGTATGCATACATGCATATAAAATGGATTTATTGGCACAATGTACAAGTTTACAGAGTAGAGTGTCTCGTAAGGACAAAACCATCAGGAAGTCACAGGATCATTATCGTTAGTAGATTAGTAATTTTGACGCATGGCATTTTTGTACCAACACATTATTTATTTACATGGAATTTACTGGTGCTTAGAACATTTATACCCCCTGTGCACCTGATTTCATTACAGGCATCTGACCAGAAACTTAACAGAGTGAGGAAAGGCAGATGCAGCTCCAGCTGGGAGTGAAACCGGGACATCCTTCCTGCATTTACAGAACTGGATAAATAGCCTTGAATGAACGCTTCTAAAATAAGTGAAATATGGGCAGTATGTACAATATATAAATAATATGTGGCAAATACAACAATATAAGCAATGCCTGCCATTCAAAGGGTTTCTTATTGCACATTAATTCTTTACATATATTTTTATGTGAAACAAGAAAAAATATATTTTAGAATATAATATTCTGAGCATAAAATACAATGGTGTACAAAGTCACAGTTGTTTTATCTCATTTTGTTTGCAGAACTGGAGGCTGCCATTGTTGTCAGTCATGTGATATTTTGTATGACTTTCCTTGCTCCACTACACTGAGCTGATTCTTTACAGCAATCCTATAAATGTCTGTAGATGATTACATATACTCAAGACTGTAAGGTTGTGACCGGGGCTCTCTCCACCTACTGCATCAGTGTAGCTTAGTTGGTCTGTTCTAGTCTTGTCATCCCCCTTGAATATATATATTGCAAGGAGCGCTGCGTAAATTGTTGGCGCTATATAAATAAAAGATTATAATAATAATGATATAAGCCATGACGGATAAAGGGCGTGTATTACATAGTTGCACAAATTAATCCATCCTCTTGATAAATGTTAACATGTTAATTAAATGAAATTGAATACAGAAATAATATTTAGAGCGTATATTAGGCTCTTAAACTTTTAGGCTGTATAAAGGGTCTGACAGAGGTCAGATACACACAGCTGACTGGTATCTGACATGATCACCTGTTCCGTGCCGTATCACATTATACAGACAGATCCCCGGTACATCCGTCCCCGGCTGACTCACATGCTGATCACAGCTGTTAATGGCAGAGCTTGCGCATCTCATCCTGTAAATGGGCTATAAAAGGGGGTATATATACCCTGAAACCTTAACTGCTTCCTCACGGGCTCGAAGTGACATTATTTCTCATAGCTGATGATTAGAGGAGTGCCTCTGTAGTTAGCGCATGCCTATAATTTGCCTGCTCTTGCGTGATGGAATTTACTGTATAGATACCGTATATTAGAATATAGATTGTAAGCTTGTTTGAGAAGGACTCAGCTGTATGTGCACTACTAGGTATGTCACGTTTACCATTTGTACAGCACTGCAGAATATGGCGGTGCTATGTAAATCAATAATACAAATAATTTAGCCTCAGGTTCTTTATAGTAACTTTGAACATGCCAGAAGGTTAGGGTTTCATCAGAACTCAGGCAGAACCAGTGAAAGGTGGTAATTAAGGATTTAACCAAGTTCTGCTGAGCTCACTAGGCCACTGTGCTCATAATCTATAGGTAGAAGCTCTATGGTGAAGTCTTCTGGTGCAGATCAGTGTAGGGTCACCTATCCCCAGGATATAACAAAATACTAATCAGCTGTCTAAAAACATAATTAGAGTACAAAATGCAAACACACAAAATAAATTCTTCAAAAAGGGCCATTCCTGCTGACCTGCCCTCTTGCAGAGGTGGGAACGTGGCCCTGTGCTAAAACCAAGGCTGCTTGTGTGTTAGAGTGTCTGTAATGTGTAAGTATGTGTGTGAGTGTGTAAATGTGTGCCAGTGCTTTGTTAGTTACCAAGGGGGTAAGAGGGCTGGCGGGGCCATTTAACCAAACCTCTCCCCAGGGCCAGAAGGTGCCAGCCCTCCCCCGGTATTGCTGGATATACTATTACTGTATTTTATTCTGTTAGTTTACTCTATGTTAGATCACCTGAAGCCTTACAGATGATACATGTCACGGGTTGTTGTGCCTGAGGTTGCCATCTCCGTGTGAACACCTGTCTGTCTAATCGATAGCATCAGGAGATATAAGATATCAGGATGAGTTGTGCTGGAGAACTACACATTGGTTCTGATTAAACATGTTTTGCAGTTTTTTCAGCATTACATCATTAAACTTATCACACTGGGAATACTTATGCGGACTTAGAAGAACTATCATAAATTAGACATCCTGGAGTTTGCTGATTTTTATACAAATATTATAGTATAACCTTGGTACTAATTTATATTTTTTATCCATATTTTTTTCTAATTATTAGTTTACTTACATTCTATGGTACCCTGTATTTTAAGGGTGTTGTAGAAGCTATCGATTTGCACAATATGATTTAAGAAAGCTGAGGAGGACAGACATTTTCTCACTTACATCTTTTTCCTCTTTTATTTGGTGATTTGATACAGTGTTTGAATTATATCACCCGGTTATATTTTTACTACATTGGTAATAATTCAAATTGTCGCTGTGGGGTTTCAAGCTCAGAGTGGTCACTTTTCTCTTTTAGTTAGATTTCTTGTGCAGAAAGTTAGTTTTCAAGAATGCTATAGCCTGTATCAGAATTACATGAAAAGTGACATTTTATACATTTTTTGCAGTTCTAGGTTGATCTACTCTAGTAATTTCCTCTAGAGCATTATATACCGCGGCCATATGCTTTACTTCATAGCTGAAATGTTTTCCGTGCACATTGCTTCACTCACACATATCTTCTTCCATATAAAGCCTGAGAAAAAGCAAAGTTAATGTGTTGCGTCTGTGGAATTTAGTTTATGGAAGCATATCTAGAGTCAAAGTAGAGCAAAAAATCATTTCCCGGGTACTCACTAAATCAAAGCTCTTCTCAATGCTTCTATTGGCTTCTTGGTCCGCGGTTGAACCAAGAAGTCAGTAAGGATGAAGCTTTGATTTAGATTCACTCAGTTATTTGTTGGGATCTGGGGTTTTATCCACAGGCTCTCACATCATTTGTTGGGAGGACACATTCCCCATGGTTGTAGACAAACATCCTTTATGCATCTCCTGACAACGTCCTACGTCGGGATGCTTTTGGCACCAGATCTGATGGGTCTGGCTACATAAATAGCTACGTGTAGCCGGTGTTCTAGTTTAATGGGACTATTCTCAGAAGTTTGGTTTTGCTTTTGTGTGTCTGCTGTCTATCTTCTAGTCCTCGGTTTGATTTAGACTAACAATTGAACTCCACCTGCTCAGGCCAGACTGGGAAAGATGAGGCATCCCTGGCACTTTTAAGGCCCGGCGGCTTCCTAATGATGTAAGCGTGGCCGACAGCTGGATATGAAGCCTTACATCCCTTGTTCCCATTGATGGTTTCCTTAATGCTCTAATATTTATCGTCCAGAATTAGCCGCAGCATGTAATTCTTGCATTTGAAATTCTTGTTATTGATGGTTGACGGTGTTAACTATTTAGTGCCCTAATGAAATGTCTCATGCGCTCACATAAAGTAACCTATGGCACAATGAGAGACTGAAATGACATGGCTGCTCCTTCAGAGGCTGCGGCTATTTATCTGTCCAACAATCAGTAATTCATTTCCAAGTAAAACTTTCCTAGTAACACTGAATTAAGATTATTGTTTTCCCGTAACAGTCGTGTTCTAGTCTATAACATCCAAAAATGCTATTGATTTGTGATATTTTATTTAGCTGTATCTCAACTCTGCTTGACACCCTCTGTCATGAAGGAGTTAATAACGTACCTTTTTGAGGACTGTTCACCCTTAATTGTCAGCTGCTTGGATGTTTAAATAAGAGTTTTTTTGTTTTTTACCTGAAGGCTTCAACTAAAGCAAACAGCTGGGAATTGGCCAGGTTTGACTCCGAGCCTTCAGATGAAGCCCTGCTTCAGATCAGTTTCTTCTTTCTCCAGACAGGGAAGCAGCGTTTGACCACAACCCCGCCCCCCCCCCCCGCACATTCTGTCTACCCCTGCCTACTTTACCCCTGATCCCTTGAAATACCTAAACTGGATCTGCTGCATATAATGTTGTTTAGATTTACAGAATGCAAAATATGTATTCCTTGGGCAACTATCTTAAATTACTTGCATCTTTATTTCTTCTTGTTAAGTTGGTTCAGACAATATTTGTAAAGCATTCCTCTCAATTGTCCTGGTTTCTGTGGGACAGGGTCTGGGCAGATGGCGCAGTGTCCCGGTATTGCAGGCTATTGGGCGCAAAACGCGTTGGGCGTTCACTCAGCAGGTGTGAAGTCCCCACTGTTGTTGGGTGAATGAAGGTAATAAAAACAATATTCTATACAATATATTCCTTGATGCAAGTTTTTTTCTGCTGATTTTGTGTAAAACGGTTGCTGATGGAGGGAGTACGGTAAAGAAACGCGCATTGTAAATACTGATATTTTGGGGGTACGGCAAAGAGAAAAGAAGAACACATTCTGCTCAGAAGATGAATGAGATATGCCAGTTTGGAATATATATAATCCCATCATCGCAGTATAAAAATTATAATGACTCGCGTAAGAACAAAGAACTTCTACTCATCGCCTGTTTTGTTTGCATTGATCCAGGACATGTGGGACAAGATCTGTGCTGAGGATGGAGTTCACAACATAGTGAGGGGCACAAAGAGTCCTTGCTGACATCATTCACTGTTTGTGATTTCTCCTAATTTCATGTACTCCTGGTTGTGTTCATCTCCTACCAAATAATCACATCCATGCCTTATCCATAAGGTCTTTATTATTATTTTTTTACTGTTGTATTTGGGGGGATCTCTAGTATTTTTGTGTATACGCAGCGGCTCATTCAGGATTTAATTAACTGTGTATTTTTATGTTTTGGGGGCTTTAAATGTGAATGTTTTTAAATATTATTTTAGAATTAGAGTGTGAGGCATACATTTGAAATGTATTCCCTCTTTTACCTTTTGTTAATCCTTTTTGACCGGAGATCCCTTTGGAATCTGGATAGGTTCTCAGGCTTACACTTTCTGGAGCTGAAACTCCTATCTCCTATCCATGTTTTACGATATCTCAGTATCTCAACTGGTATGTCATGATCCCTGCTTAAATATGGCTGACCAGATTCAGAATATTTTTTACCTACTGACAAGTGATATCTATCTATTATTAGAACCATTTGGTTGCCAGCATTTGTGAGTCACTGCAGTAGAATGTTTGGGATGGAGTAAGCTCCGACTGGCCATCTGGCAAGCTGAACAAATGCTTGGTGGGCTGGTGGCTGATGGTGCAACAGACTTACCTTTATTACGGCTCGTGCAGCGGATCCGGTCGTTCGGTGTGTAGATGAAGAGTGTTAAGGTCGTAACGTTCTGCTGCACATAACCAGAAGGCAGCCGCATGTACATGATTGACTGGCCATTAGTGTTTGCACCGGCGTATCGAGGGAGTTGGATAAAGGTCCAACTCGTAAGTTCACTATATTGAATTCATGTTAACACTGGCAAATAATCACTTATAATATGCATACACTCGCATGCAAGAGGGTTACGTGGATGCGAGTTGCAAGTGGCAAATGCAACAGGGGGGTAGGGGTGTAAAGTTTTTGAAAAAACCTATAAAAGTTACAGATCCTAAGCTGTGCCTTTCCTTAATTCAACCCGCATCCCGTTCCTGTTCTGAGATATGAGGATTAAAATACATTTTGGGTGAATCCCTCTGCTCACTAGTATGAATAGGGTTAAAACCTGTAAGAGGGTCACAGAAAAGAAATATATATATATATATTATATATATATATATATTTGTGGGATATTATTTTGAAAGGCTTTGTGCTTAAAAGTTATACCTTACAATGAATAAAACTCCAAAAAATAGAACATTGCTGACACTTGAAGAACAGGCTATGACAGGGGTCATCAAGGGGCACGTTTCCTGCAGTACTCCCCCTGCTCATTGATAGAGACAGGACTCCTTGATTTTCAACTTTCCTTCCTTTATTTGTTCAAGATAAAATCCGAACTATTGTATTTAATAGTGATGTAATGAATAGTGATATGTTTATACATAAAGCGATACCCCCTGAAATCTACTTCATACATACAGTGTACGAAAATGTTTTTAAAGGTGTGATTTAGACCCAGGATAGCAAAAAACATACCTCATCCGAACATGTTCTGGATGTTTTGTTTAGAGATGAATTCAAATTATTAGAATAATAATTCCAATATTAATATAAACATTGATTAGTGATGAAATGCAGTACAAATTTGACAAGCGACCAAAGCAAGTTGCAGTATAATTCTTTTTTCTTAACGTATGCACAAAGTATGCGCAAAATTCATCATAGGGAACCGAAGCAGGATACCGCATAAGATATTTGTTATGATGGGACATCTCCATGGGGGCAGCTTTTATCCTGGGGTCAAGCCTAGTCAGTGGAGCCATGCATATCCGCAGCAAATACACAGGAATGCCCCACTATGCAGTCGTGTCCAACATGTATTTCTTAAAGGGATTTGCATAGAAACCATACAAGGTAATCATAAACCCATTTAGAGTGTAAGAGCTACCCAAGTATTCTGTAGACCCGCTAGTGGAATGGAATTGTAATTAAAGCCCCACAAGACACACATTTCAGGTAGATGGCCTCCCCTGGCCATCTTGATCTTCTCTGGAGGAGGAAAGCTTGTTGAAGGTCTGACATTTCTAGAGGCTGCTCAACTCAAGAAAGAACCAAAGGTAACTTTCCTCTATGTGAAGCACCTTGCATGCGCTAGACACTCACCAAATGTCAAGCAAACACACCCGTCCAAGTTTCAAAGCCTCTCATGTGCATTACGACATGTATTACACACTTTTTGTAGGGCATAAATATGACTGTAAAAGATGTGGCGAGCACATAGTTTGCAGGACATTTTGCATTACGTCACTGTGGACTTTATTACATTTCTGGTGAAAACTCAAAAAAAAGCATTTGTCTCAAATCATCTTTACCAGCTGAGTTATAAAACACTGTAAAAAAAGAAGAAAAGGACAGCAAGTGATTATCTTGAAAAACTGGTGTTTATCCTTCTTGTTCATCCGGTTTGGAAAGCAGCTATACAAGACGTTCACAAGGTAACAGACACAAGCCTTCCCGCCACACCTAAATAATTCCTAAAATACCATAAATGTAAGCGTAACTTTTCACACCATCCGTTTCCTCAACAGCCTTGATTCCCATAATGTAAATTGTCACGTGTCATTTTGTTGTGTGGACATGATTGGTGGAGTTGTAGACCTTCTTAAAGCTTCAAGGGGCAAATGGCAACGTGTTGAATGGTTTTCATCGTATTCTCAGAAACATGTCAGAACCTTGTTTACTTATCTGAGTAATTCTATCCAAATTACTTTGTCTGCAATATATACTCCTTTTATGCGTGGTCAATCCATGTTCTGTTTTCTCCTTATTATATTGTTACATTTCATATTAATGTATAAATCACGATCCATTACATCCAATATTACACGAATGCACCTGCAGGCAATGTGTTCTGTCTAAACAATATACATTTATGTTAAAGAGTTATTCTTCACAACACCTTTTTCCCACTTTATCTCTTTTGACATATTCAGTTCTATTTAGAATTTAGTTATACCTTGCGTGGTAAGGTCTCTGCAGCTCAGATCTTTCCTCATCAGTCCACCTGCAAGAAATTGTGTTGGGTGTTGATAAAGCTAAATTTCAAATGTAACTTTTGCTTTGAATACACAGGGAGATGATTAGCCTTGCACTTGGGCGCAGGTGCTATGAAGATCATACATATGGGTCCCTGAGATGGAGCAATTGGAGAGCAGGATGGTCTAATGCTCCGTTCCCCTGTTCAGTGGAAAATCCATGCCGGATTTTGCAAAAGGTTAAAGGTCGGGCAGGATCCGGTCCGGGATTCCTATGGGGCCGGCGTCAGGCACAGGTGCTGGGCTGTTGGGGTAAGAGGACGTTTCCCTGCGCTCCCAGGGCAAGGAGAGGCCCTGAAGAAGACAGTCCCTGAGCCAAGTGAGGCATTACATACCTGGACCTTTTGTCTGCTGTCTGGGGGAGGTTTTCCAGAGCCTGGCTTAGCTGGGTCTGGCGGGGAGGTCGAGTTAGTGGGTGATTAGGCTGGTCAGTCTGGGCCAGCATAGTGTAGTTATAGAGGGCTCCAATTGGGTTTTTATTTTTGTGATTTGGTTTTGGGGTTTGAGCAGTTAAAAATAAAACACTGTTTTTGCTACAAGCTGGTGTTCCTGATTGCCCTAGAGGATTGTGCTTAAAACCCCTAACTGTGGCATTTACGGCCCTCGTTCTACAGGGTTTATCACAACAGTTACAGATTGGGGAAAAAAAGACATGGACGAAAACAAAGTCCATCTATTCAATCAATCAAAGACATCTCTAATTACACTGATCCAGATTGTGTTGTAAATCAATTTAAACATCGAGAGGGGATAAAAATGTGTCATGACTCCATAGGATGTCAAAATAATCCTTAAAAGATGAGAGTTGGTACCGTGTTAGCCGTAGAATTACAGGAGACAAGTGGAGTTTGAATGATACCTTTATTGGCTAACTGAGTAAATATGGATTGCAAGGTTTCAAGACCTCTCAGGTCCCTTCATCAGGCATGTGATACAAAATAATCCTTGGATTAACACATTTTAAATTACTACTGAATGTATACCCCTAAGTACCCTTTCTTGCCAAGGAGCCATCCAGTTTATACTTAAAAGCCTCCGCAGTAGTTGTGGTTATCCCAGGTAGTGCTAAAACTGTCCCACTTTGTTTAAGATGGAATTGAAGCTCCGTTAAGAATAATACTGAGCATTAGAAAAAAACATTGTCAACATTCTGGGGGTTATTATATAAAATAATGGCCACTTTGTACAGGTCACTTGACATATATATAAAAGTCCCCAAATGTTTTTTTTAAGTCGGGTCATCCTAGACCAGGAGCTAACAGCACTCAGTGTGCCTTCCGAAGCAGATCCCTTTGTACAGTGCTGCGGAATATGATAGCGCTTTATAAATCAATGAACGTGTACAGCCCTTGCCCTGGTAAAACAATGTAACCGACACAGGACTCCTGTTTTAAGAACATTGACTTGAAGAGGTAAAGTTGTGACATTTAGTGTTTTCACCCTTTTGTTTGTATTTGTCTAGTTTGCATTTATTTATGTGTTACTTCCTCAATCCCTTTAATTCTGTTGCATATTTGACATTTATCTGTGTGTTTGGACACAGACATATCTTGGCTTTTTCCTCTTTTATTTCATAATTCTTTCAGGTAGTTATCGCGTGACAGAAAAGCAGGCTGCCCCATAACACTCACCTCCATGGCCGCCGACAGCTACGTTGAGCTCATGAGGTTCACTATGGAGGCTGTACAGCTAGGCGCTAATACTCCATAGGGTAAAGGGGCTGATTAAAAGTCAGATCTCTGATCTCTCCAAACAGCCCATGGAGCTATGGTGCGCAAATAAGCCTGATCTTGCCCAATAGGGTCATTTATGCGGCAGATGGGCTGCCGACCCCCTGAAACTATGACCCTAGACCTAGTTAGTGTATGTCATAAGACACAACTGGTTGTAATCATTGTACATTTGGGGTTTTTGAAACCTACTGGTTTGTACTTCTTAAAGCCAAGTCAGAAGTGCCTTGGTATAAATACTCAAAATGTGGGTATACCTTCCGACGCAAGCCATAAGAATGCCCGGCGGGGGGGGTCACGTCATTTTTGTCTCCTTGAGTATTTGCAAAGGTCGATATATCAAGCAATGCGTTGGCAAATATACACCATGTGGAGATATTTCTAGTCTTGTTATCGTTTTATTTAGGCTGTGGATATAACGATATCGTTTAACATGTCCAGTCATTAGTCACCTTTGCTCTTAGGTGTGGTTCTTCCTTTAATAGCAGCAGAGAAAAATCCATTTGCGTAAGCATGGCGATTAGCTATTATCTATAATGGGTCATGTACAGTTTGATAGGAAAGTTTTTTCTTTTTGCAAAGTTGACCTCTGACCATATTCTGTAGCAAACATTCACATTTGTATTGTGCGGTTTAACAATGAGAACAGACAACAAATGTCACATCACACAGTCCTTAAAGGCAAAGTCACACCATATATATACGGTATATACCGGTATATATATAAAGTATCAATGTGAGCTTAGCGTTACAAAGTGTAAAATCATGACATAGTGTATACCGTGTAACAAAGTGCATACATTTTGTGTTTATATTGTTGCACCAAAGGTATTCTCAGTTTATGATATAGCTGCGCCTTTAAGAAAACATAGATATTTCAGAAGAAGTGTAGATTTTACATATTTTATTGAAATGAGGAGTCTTCCATTTCGATCCTCGGTATTGCAATACAATCTTCTTATTAGAAATGAAGTTTTGTCAATGTCCGTTACACAAACAAAAGTATATTGTCACCAAGAGTATGGCTTCTTCGACACTGCTCATCATCATTCCAAGTGTTTTTAAATACCCCAACCCTTCTTAGGAATAATGTTTTTTGTGTAATATTTTTCCTCTTTTTATTTCATAATTCTTTATGATAATTATCACGTGACAGAAAAGCAGGCACTGATTGCTTATCGCCATAGAAACAGAAAGAGGCTTCCTAAATGTTTTGTGCCCTTGTAAGGGATAATTTATTAGGGAGTTCAATTCATATTTTTGTCTAAGTGGAACAGCACCCTTAAATTAGAGAGACAAGGTCAAGAAATATCACAAATGTTATATGACCCCTATAAAGTGCAGTTATGTTGAATCATTCCATTGTTTCATGTTGTTAGGTGATTCATTAAAAACATGTTTTTGGGGTAAAATATTATAATTTTTCATATTACTGAACTTTAATGGTGATGCTTAGATCAGATTGTAAGACCCACAAAATCCACTTTCAAGCTAGTATTTACTACCAAAATATGTTTAAATACATGGGAGGTAGTCAGGTAAAACCTGATTGCTGGCCCGTCTACAATTAAGTCTTCTTTGGAGGACATATCTACAGAATAATGCTCAGAACATCAGAGATGGTTGGTGACTTAGGTCTAGGAGATTCGTATTAATTGTCTCTTTGTGTCAGGCTATTACGTGGGCTAAATTTAGCTCATGGGTTTTAAATGTTGTGCTTGCTCTATAAAGGCAATCCATCTGTACACCATTCCTCAAACACGGCATTACTTAATATAGAAAACTGTTCTATGCTAGTTTAACATGCTACGGATCACAGCGGAGGGCATATACTAAACCAGGGCATAACAACCGAGAATAAGCACATACGCCAGAGCTCAACTGCCTTACAACAGCCTGTATAACTTTATTTCAAGACAGAAGTATATGTTCACCAAAAATAAACAATACAGAAAGGGGCACGCACAACCCAAAAAGCATAATTCATACACATTCATATTCCTGGGTTGCCAATAGAAGAATAATGACCAATAAATACAGAAATTAAAGCAATAATTTAGCAAATGCCATTCAAATTTAAAATATTTTCCCATCTCACTAGGAAAATATATTGTTTTTTTTATAGTGAATCCAACGAACAATAACATATGTGTTCTATATGATCTATCAAAAGCATAAATATCGGGGATTCCATCACACTATATGGCTTTATTTTGCTTAGCCCACCACTAGGTTAAAGTACCCAGAGTTTAGTGAGTAAAATTAGATAGAACTCGCCAAACTTGGGGTACTTTGGCAAACTAAGCAATATATGGCCATACAGTGTGACGGAAATCACCAATATTTATGCCTTTAATAGATCATATATAACATTTATGTTATTGTTGTTCTTTGGATTCACTATTTTAAATTGCTATAAAAACATCTAATGCCTTAATCCAGGATTCCTTGGCTTATGCGGCCACTCAAAGTTTTCTGCCCATTGCATGGAGGCAATAAAATATCCAAGCTTTTAGATATAAAATTTTAGACTATAACAAAGGCACCCAATATCTTTTCCTAGTGAGATGGGCATGGTGTCATCATCCAGTTGGTGAGGTCATCATACCTCAATTAACAGATGATAGTTGAAGTACACTCATGAAAATGTGTTCAGCTGGCTAAATAAGAATATAAACTAATGTTTCCTTTATTGACCGTTTTTGTATGTAGAAATGGAGACCTGCTACACAGAAGACTTATATATAATGGTAGTCTCACGCCACACAATCCCAGGTATGAGAATATGTTTCTGTAGCATTTATTCTAAAAAAGCTGGGAAATGATACTCCGCATTTTTAGATTCCATGACATTTATGAAGTTGTTTTGTTACATAATCTTTCTCTTGGCTACAGGGAATAATCTTATGTATTATTTCAGGGAGATTATTACGGTGCAGGATTAAGGTTTTATTTTGTTACATAACTGGCTATAGGAAGAATGGGGCGAGAACTCTAAGCTGCGCTGTAGGGATCTGCTTCAAAATAACACAAAAACAAGGCTTTGAGAAATGGAAATAGTATAAAAGACAAACAAAATATCTCTGAATCTAAGTTAAATATAGCCGAGAGTTCTCTACCATCATAGGTTTCCCTAAAATAAATCCAAGATAACACTTATTAGGGCCAGGGCATGCAAGGGACCCCAATAATTCCAATGCTTCCTATAGTGTCCCCCCCTCTCCTTGAAGCTAAAATCATATAGGTGTCAATTCCCGCCAGCAACGTACGAGGAATGAAAATAAAAACCCATTAAACAAAAATACCCTATGCGTTTCGCAGGGACAGGGGTAGTAACTGCTTGCCTAGTAGTATTATATCGCGAGTTGAGCCCTAATTAACGGATTACTTCCAGGTGAGTTTAGCGAGGAGATTCTTTACGATTTCATCACCACTATTTTAAATATGTTTTCGTTTTTTGTCTGCTTTTTCATTTCAGTAACTGTGTTCCTCTCTTTTTTATTTTTTGTTTTAAGGATATGTTGTGTAATCTACCCGTCCATAAAGCCGTAGAGTTCCGCATTTGAAAATGTTTAAATTTTAATAGCTTCAGCCATTATCATAACACAGACACGGCTCAAATTGGAGCAAATGGGGTTTTCTCCAAACACAAACAAGCAATCCAAAACAAAAGTGCATTGTTTTCACGTGACGGTGATCTCACCATGTAATTGCTGCTGTAAAAATCCCTGCTCTAACACAAAGTCCAACTCATAAATATAAACGCATGGGATTTGAAGATAGATTTAAGCATATGTGGTGTTTCCCAGAGATATCATACTTAGGCTGACTAGGCCCAGGCGTAGGGTGGCAGGTCCAGTGGGGTGGCTGTCCCCCTGGTGCAAAACTGGGGGGCAGATCGCCCACTTGGCTGATGGGCATACGTGGGAACTTGTGGCTCCGGCTTTTGTGTGTGTGTGTGTGTGTGTGTGTGTGTGTGTGGATATGGTAGACGGTGCATTCCACAGGGTTACCTCCCTTAAAACAAGAGTCTATGTTCCCGAAAGACAAAAATGGGGACTATTAGAAACTGGTAGTTCCACAATTAGACAAATAATCCATTAACTGAGGGCACTAAGCTGTAATTAGGTTTTTGCGACGACATTCTTCATGGTTGAGAATGTTGATTTCGGACCTTAAGCCCTTTTCAAATGAACCTTTACCAAGCTACATATAGGATAAGGGCAGGTACTAAGGAAAGTACTCAGAGGTTGGGCAGACTGGATGGGCCGAATGGTTCTTATCTGCCGTCACTTTCTATGTTTCTATGTTGATTCTGATAAAAAACACCTTGATACACACATAAGCCAATAAAAAGCTCTTAAAGAGAATCCATCACTTCCCAGTTTTATACACAGAATGGTGTATACATTAAAATGGGCGAGGAGAAGGGAGGGAACTTCACAAGAGGAAATTAAGTAAATAATGCTGGTTCTCAGTTTTCCCCTTTAACTCCAAGATATGTCATTCTATAAGTGTTTGTACACAGCTAGTGAATGCTGATAGATATCACTATTTACTGTATATAGTTACAATGTGTGTGTTTTTCTTATGGAAGTTAAGTTTTATGGCCTATTCTACAGGTAATCATGTTATTGTGTTTTATCTTTGCACTTTGTACAGTAACAGCCCTGTTACGTTCCTTCCCTAGATAACAGTTTTATCCTGTATAGAGTATACAATGAGCTGAATGGACTAAGGGTCAGGATAATACATATTTTTTCTTCTTTCTCTATATTATATATAATATAGTATAGTATAAAAGGATAACTCAGCCTTTCTTGAACACAAAACTTGTCATGGAGCCTAATTGAAGTTCTGTTAAGATTAGCAGACAGAGTGGGACTGACAGATATAGTGTTTGGCAGGCCTAGACCGGCCATCGTGTACACCGGACGAATGGTGCCTGATATCACTCCATAGACACCCTTTCTGCGGCTCCGGCTCGGTTGGTGTAGTGTGGGCCACCGGCTGGATACCTGGTTAAAGAAAAACAAAAAACATAACCTGTCAAATCCAGCTGTCACCTCGCTTACATCATTAGACGGCCACCGGCCTTGTGTCCCAGTCTGGCTCTGGTGTTTGGTGAGTGACAATAGATACAGTAACAATATTACGGACGCAAAAGTCTTTGTAAATTATTATTGGTAGAACTGCAGAGAACCAATACTTCTTAGCTGAAAGAGCATTATGGGAGATGTAGTCTTGCAGCAGCTGAAGGGCTGCACGTTGGACACCCCTGTTCTAGATGTTGCTCAATTTAGGAAAAGCTTGTGGTGACTGCCAGAGATCCTACATAGACAGTTCTACCAATAATAATTTACAAAGACTTTTGTGTCTTGCCAACTTATTTCTACCACCGTAATATTGTTACTGTATCTATTGTCGCTCACCAAACACCAGAGTCAGAGTGGGACACTGGCACTTTAAGGCCGGTGGCCGTCTAATGATGTAAGCGAGGTGACAGCTGTATTTGACAGGTTATGTTTTTTGTTTTTCTTTAACCAGGTATCCAGCCGGTGGCCCACACTACACCAACCTGGCCGGAGCCGCGGAAAGGGTGTCTATGGAGTGATACCAGGCACCATTCGTCCGGTCCTGGCCTGCCAAACACTATATCTGTCAGTCCCACTGTCTGATAGTCTTGCTCACCTCCTATTAGTTCCTTCCGCTGGGTTCCCCCTTCACATTCCTTGATATGTACGTCCAAACCCTTCTTTGCACCATCTTTAGGGTGCTTTCCACTGCAACCAATATGCAATATCCCTATTTTTAGCATCAGTTCAAGACATTCCGAGAAAAAATAACACAAGGGAAGAAAACCCCACCATACATATAACTTACAGATAACAAGTTATCAGCATTACATTGTTGTACCGTGATGAGATGTGTGTCATGTTGACAAACACCTTCCTGTGTGCTCATCAAATGACTTCTAGTCAAGAAAGATGCGATAGGAAAGTGCTGAACTGTCTACAGCTCTTGAAGTCAGTAAAGTATTACTGAATTTCCTAAGCAAGCTAGCCAGACATTTACATTATACTTTTACAAACACACAAGCTGAGAAAAGCAGAGTAATTGTGGAAATCCTTTGCCTTTTTATTTAAAAGAAGAACTATAACAACACTTTGTCACTTATACCCCAGTGAGATTGCATGGAAAGAATGCTTATGAAAGGAAGACAATAATTTGCATTATTTTGGATTCATGTACAGCCTGTAAGGCATTTTGGAAATGCATGAGTCAAATGCACACAGGACAAAGTTGAACCTCAGGGCCACTTGAAGTGGTAAGAAAGCAGTAGGAGAATTACACGGCAGTGGACGAAATGAGGGATAAATCGGGGGGTTAGGAAAATAGGGAAATTCAATTATGAAGGGAATAATAAGAAAATTGGAGAGAATAAATTAAGCCAATGGAAAAATATCTGTAAACATATATGCCATTTGAATTTTCCATCTCTCTGAAGTCTCAGAAGTCTCTCTGCTTCAAGCTTTATCATTCAATGGAAAAGAAAATACCAGCATAGAACAGTAGGATTGAAGTAGGATTTTTCTTCCCATTAAGGAAATGATTAACCAAAGCCTAGATACATTCTATGAGAATGAGGACACCTGCCCATCACATCTATATGAGCTTCTTGGACATCCCATTACAAAACCATGGGCACCATGGGATGTACCCCCTATCCTTTTCAGCTTCCACTCTTCTAAGAAGGCTTTCCACAAGAGTTTCTGTGGGAATTTTAGCCCCTTCATCAGGCACTGATGTTGGATGAGAAGGAGTGGCTCGCAATCTCCATTCCAGTTTATCCCAAAGGTGTTCGGTGGGGTTGAGGTCAGGGCTCTGTGTGGCCGGTCAAGTTCTTCCACACCAAACTTATCCAACCATGTCTTTATAGACCTTGCTTTGTCCACTGGGGCACAGTCATGCTGGAAAAGAGCATTGACCAAAATATCTTGGTATGCTGGTGCATTAAGATTCCCCTTCACTGCAACTTAGTGGTCTAAATGGACAGACCTGGTCGCCAACAGTATTGGTACTGGCAGTGTCCATATGCAAGTAAGTAAGGAATGGATACCATAGCGCATTATAAACACATCCAACACCTGTACTGGAGTGAATCTTTTAACACAAAAACTGTGCAAACCTTAGTTTTAAAATAAGTAAGAACTAAATTTCTTAAGAGTTAAAAAAAAAAACTTTACTTCCTTACTAAATTTTTTTATATGTGCAGAATTGAAAGAGGCCAACATATGTAAAAAATTTTATTCCGATGCAAAGTTTGCTCCAATCGGCAGGGTCCTTATGGTGATAAGACCACATTTTAAACTTTTGACCAGGGATCACTTTTTAATATACTGTAACTCTTAACATTTAAAGAGAAACTCCTACCATTTTTATTAGTTTTATCAAATGAAAAATTAGTTAAAAATATGTAAAAATGCTGTGCTGTTTTATTAAAATATTTCTATTTTTTGCATAATATAATGTTATCAGGCAGCGACACATTAGCCATTTGTATGTTATATGAGCCCAATCTACTAGACAAACACCCTGGCTCATTATCATACTGCATGCGGTATATATATATACATGTGACCATTATTATTATTTTTTTTTTTCATTTGCAATGTATTTAATACTTACCATATGTATGCTCGGAAAATATGTAGTTGCTGCAATAAACATGTAATGATTCATAGGTCTTATTGATTGACATTTGTTGATAATATTACCAAGTACTGTGTAACTTTGGACTCACAATAAAGGTAACTTTAACAATGCGGTATCAGTGCTTATACAATTCTCTTATCTGCGGTTCTTGTTCTTCAGTCAACTAGCCCTTCCCAGTAAGGTCAAAGTCAACTAGACCTTCTCTGCCAGTGGTAGCTGATGCTAATATCTTAACTGAAAGCCCACAGGGTCAATGTACCCCCACATGTACCCAAAACAGTGCTGCCGAAGCGTAAGGGGAATCTCCAAGCTACAGTTTACTCGTATGACAGGATGCCTGGTATAATCAGAGACCTGTATCTGATCTCCTAATTCTGGGGCAAGTACAATACGATGTTTCCAGGCAGCTGCAGTGTGTGTTTTCCAGCTCCGTTATGAGAGGTAATTCTACTAGAAAGACACCCCGACTCCTTATCTTACTGCCTTGTGGTAAATAATGGAAAGTCTCGGTTTTAATCACACTGACACTCTTGACTAATAAAAGTTGAGGCTGGAAAGAATTTCGTTGGACAAAAAGGTCTTCATTAGCATTAGCACTAACAAAAATGGCAGCCGGTCTGCAGATAAGCAAAGCTTATTAGACCATTTGCTAAGCTACATTACTATATACTGCGCTGTACTTAAAGGGACAGTTTAATGTCCCTGACAGATCAGGTCAAAGATGGATACATATTAACGTATTTTATAAATACTACAATGTGTATGCTTTAAAAAATGGGGGGGGGGGGCAGCTGCAGACCTGCAGATGCCTTCCTCCTCCATGACCTGATGATCCTTGCTGCTCATTGGCTACATCCAGCAGCCAATGAGTGGCAGGAAAGAGCTCCCAATAAAATCAATGTGAACTCTTTCCTCACATGCTTGAACCAAATGCCCAGTGGGCTGCCGACACTCACCTGATCTGCCGCTCACCCGACCAGTGGCTGGATTTGTGATCATAAAAATCTAGCACATTTTCAGCCATTGGGTGCACTTAAGTCATCAGGCAGCCTCTGGCCTTAAAGTGCCAGGGCCACCTCATCATCACCAGTCCGGCCCGCCTGTCATGGAAGCCTCCGTGCCATGGGCTCCTGGAGGGGGCTGAGTGCCAGCCTCCTTACTACAGCTATGGGCCCTGGTAAAGAGTGCCATGTTATCCTTTTGTGTGTTATTAATACATTTTATTATTTTCTTATTTCCTAACTGTGTGCTGTGTAAACAGTTAGGAAATAAAGGTCTGGGAGATAATCTAATCAAGAGGTCCCTGGTCGGTCCGTCACACGCCTTTAACACTCTAGGGAGACAACAAACACAATGAGAGACAGTCTTTGTGTGTTGTGATCCTGTCACAGATTCTTAGAGGCAAAAATATGGCTTCTCAGTAGTTTTCCCTTTACTATCAGGTTCTAGGCAGCAGACTCAGTCCAATAGTCCTTGTCATCATTTATTTAAAGTGTAATTTATTGGCAGGAGAGCACAATTACTCCGTCACTTTCCTTCAGGGACACTCAGAGCCTCGATGCCCATGAAATCTGTTTTCTTCGCATTCTGTGTCAGAAAGCAGAGGTTCCAACCAGCCCGCTATGTAACGCTCCAAAGTGGCATTAGCCTGTATCCTCACAGGACCTGCAGCAGTTCCAGCATTTGAGGTAAGGATACGTTTTTATCTATTATATGTATTTAGCAATATTACTATAATTTGAAAGACTTGGGTTTCTAGTTGCTGCCAAGGCAACAGCAAAAACACAATTCACCAACCAGAGCAACCAAGTCAAATAATTGTTTATGGAAAAACGTATAAAGTGCTCAATTTAAAACACGCGGAAACAGTTCATACCTTTCATGGCATCAATACGGGGAAAATTCTATGCATGGAAACATAGAATTCGGTGGCAAAATCCTTTCAGACAATCTAGTCTGTTCTTTTTGTCCTGTTGAAAAAACCTCAAGCCTGATTCGTGGTCTTGTTTTATAGTCACAATAAATGTTGCAAAAAAGTAAATTCTTTACAATTTCTTTATTGTTCACCGTGAACATTTACGATTTAGTACATAGCCTCCATAGACTGCATTGAAAGCCGCTGTGTGCTTTTAAGATATGGTGTGCCGGGATATGACTCATACTAACACACACACTCATGCTATCGCATTTAAATTCTTAATGCTAATATATACACAATCACTCTAACACACAAACATAAATACTCAGTCCCACCCACCCCTTTAGCTTTCCAGAGGCTTTCTTCAGTTGTTCGTATTTTGTATACAAGAAACCACGCTTTCACTGCTGAGTCTAACAACATTGTGTTACGCGACCCTGTTGAGTTCCCACCCCAGAATTTTGTATGCCAGCCTGCCCCTGATACTGGAGTGAATTCTATTACCAGCAAATCCTGGTGGTGACTTTAATGAAATCCCACTGTGTTAAATATTCGTTATACAATGCTATTTACATTCTTCGTAATGTAAAGTAGGTAACATGAAACTGCAACTCTCCTGCTAACTCATTGTTTAGTGAATAACCCCCTACAAGTAACACACATTTTGGTATATGCATATACATGAAGTATTAGCAAACAAAGCACTTACTATTTCCATAACCTTGGGATTCATTCTATCATTTACAATATGTATAGGTGTGAGTGAGCTAAGAAGGTGTGGAAGAGAGATTAAAACATTTCCTTGCCCAGGAGGTCTGTAAAAATGTTCTCTAATGTACTTAGTTGCCTTCATACAAAGCACACCCCATGCAATTGGTGATGTAATACTGTTGATTGCCAGACAGAAAGTTATTGTTACTATTTCTTTCTTAGCAAATGGTTGTGGGTTTTGAAAGGAGGAAAATAGTTATCGCGGCTACGTTAGGATCCGATACTCGTGTTAGTACCATGGAGAGAGGACAATGCATCCCATGTTCATACACTGCCTGCCAAGACTGTTATACATAACACTTACCAGTGTTGCACTTTCATTGAGTGCTGCCCAAACTCCAGGTAGGTTCCCAACCGCATCTCGGTGACCTCCATCCTCTGTTGATGTCATATCCCCGTGCTCAACATCTGAACGTTGAGTGGCACTAGGTAAAGATACTATGGAGATGGAACTGGACAGACCTCTATGGTGTATATGGGTTGGTTAAAAGGGTGTTCTCTCCTCCCCCGATAGGCTCATTGAGTAGAGGTGCACCCGGCAGAGGAACTGCCACCCCATGGACCTATAGCCCTAGGTCTAGTCAGTCACTGGCATGGACTGTAACCGAAATGACTTTCATAACACAGAATTTATACCAAATACAAAACATACCTAAAAATATAGGGATTACATGTTTACAAATTCTCAGCAGACTCCCCCACCAGCTCATTTCCAATCTAAAGGAAAACACATTGCAAGGCACAGCAAAGGGAGGTGCATTTTTTTTTCGTGTTTTTGGGTGCCCGTGCATTTTATCAGTTTTGACTAAAACCAGTTATTTTCTTTGTCCATGGAGAAGGTTGGGAAGCGAGGTCTTATTGGCATCAGATATATGGTCATCACAAAGTCTTCTGGCTGAGTTCCCACACAGAGACAGCTCCATTGTCCAAATACTTAACAAACAATAACATTGAACGAGTACATACAATGCCATTATTCATTTCTGTAACTAAAACACATCATGACTATGTAACACATACCAATTCAGCCTAAAAAGTGGTCCACCAAGGTTACACGTACACAATAAACTTTCTTTACAAGGTTGGTAGACATGTTTCAGTGGAAATAGACTGTAACAGAGGGTAAAACAATTATGCAATTTGCGAATGCTGAATTAATACAGAGACATAGAACTTAACAGCAGATAAGAACCATCCGGCCCGTCTAGTCTGTACATTCTACCAGACGTAGAGGCTCGGACCCTAATCAGCTTGGTCTTTTCTTAGATTCAGGATAGCTTTGTGCCGATATAACGGATTTTTAAATTATTTGCCTGGAGCCCATAGCTGGGCTAGCAAAATGACATGAATTACTAGGAACCAGGCGTATATAAGCTGGTGATCGGTAACTGAGCATGGACAGGGATGCATGAGCGCCAAAACACCTACGAGGAACAGCCTAATAAACCATCACATAAAACTCTTTACTAATTGTTATAGAGCTTAACGTTACTATACCTAAAGTTATTACTTATTGTCAATGTACTGCTTGTGCACAGTGGTCTCAATAGACCCCCACCTACAGCTTTCACAGAGCCAGCGATGGAGCTGACTGGATGTAAGTGGACGGTCTCAACAGCTGAGCAGAGGACGAGAGGCCTACCCTGCCAGCGGACTGGTGGGTAGGTGACAAACACACACTGACACTCATGCTAACCAGACACTCATAGTAACATATATGCACACAGACACTCAAGCAAACACACACTAACATACCCAGACACAGACTTATATACCCAAGCACCTGCTAGCATACCTAGACACACACATACCAATATACACACGCATCCTGACAAAAACACAACCAGACACAAACTAACACAAATGTGCACACTAACATAAACACACACTAACATACCCTGCCACACAGACATGCACTAACGTACCCTGCCACACAGACATGCACTAACATGCCTTTACACAATCGCAACTCATTTACCAACTGAAGCATATTTTGAGTGCAACCACCGGGTCACTCAACATGAGGTTACCTGACCACACTCAACCCCATCTCCTCCTTGAAACTAGGATACATTCTAAAATCATTAGAGATGAAGAGGTAAGTCTTACCCCTTTGTCGGTGCTTGCGGAGCATGCCCCATTGCCCACCACCCCCTGGATCTGCGCATGGTACACAGAAATATGGTCAACCAAAAACATCAGCACGCAAACTGGCTGGGGTGGGGAAAAGGACAAATGTATATGGGAAGGATTCTGCGTAATGCATTTGCAACTGTAGTGTCCCTAAAAGTCTTATTGTGAAAACACATTGTGTTTTTTCCATCTTCTAGGATGTCATGTTTCAAAGATGTAGGCACTGTGCAGACCTCTATCATATATTTATTTAAAACCAAGCAAATATAAATGGCAAGAGAGATGATCTCATTCACTTCCCTTTTAAGCACAATTTACTCAGTCTCGGTGGCATTGACCCTCTCTTACCTGCTCTGAGATTTCCATGTACATTAATAAAAGCTTTACCATGTTTGAATTCACCGGGTTAGAAGTGGAAATTGTTATATTTACAACTAACTACTACTTTATTTTAAGCATTTCCAAATTCCTCACTTAACCTATTACACTAGGTAAACATTTTAGCATAAGTATGTATTACTGACGCATTGCATTTCTTTGTTCTGCAACCTGATATTATATTTATATCTTATAATCTGTAATAGAGAAGCCACTAACCCCAGATAATAAATCTGTGCTATTTACAAAACATATATAGACTTGCATAGTGCTTGAATGATGCATTCATTTCTGTTTACCTTAAAATACCCTCTTGATTTGTGCATTCTATGAACTTAGAAGATGATCATCAAAGATGCTTCTCATCCTTTTCCAACGGCTGTGATGTACTCTGCTTGTTGATTTACCAGCAGTAATATGTAAGCCTCCTTTGGGCCTTGTGTTGTTTTTTTTTGTCACTGACCTTGAGCCAGTGTTCCCCTATTCAGACATGGGGGGGCTGGCAGCCTAAGGCCTGGGGGGCAAGTCTAGTAAAGTGGCTGTTGAGCCACCGAATCAGCCCACCATCCATGCCTAGATTTTCCTGATATTCTAACGCATATTGATGTAATTTGATGGGATTGGGAGTACATCGGTAAAGTTAAAAAAAAGTAATCATACACGAGACACCTGAAGTCACAATTTAGCAATTTAATAAAATATGCAGATTGAAAGAGAGTAAATAACACAAAACATTTACTTTTTCTCTCACTGATTTCTGGGCCTAGAAAGTTTTGTCCTCTGAAGTGACTTCAAATTCAGGAGGCGTTTTATCTCTGCATCAGTAAAAATTAAATAGTTCTATTTATTTTTACAGTAAGTAAAGTGGCAGGAAACAGATGACCAAACACACACATCCAGCCACACACACCAGGACAGGCTCTACCACAGCCGAATTGGCCACTTCAGTGGGCCCTGCAGCCCTCCGGCCCAGCCCGTCCCTGACACCCTGGTGGGTGTATTCTGGTTTAACAGATTTGGCAGGTCCAGGGGTGATCAGGCTCCCTGTAGCGCTGTATTTACTATATGTCGTCTCTCTGCCTTCTGCTGCTGTTTGGTTGGTTTCCTGGGATGTGTTACCTGCAAAGCTAAACCTATTTTGTCCTGTAATATAATCCTGCTTTCATAGTTCTAGGGTCTTGGTTCTTTAGAGGGCCTTCTACCAACCACAAGGTCATTGTAAGGTCCTGCAGGCCTGGCCTACCCTCATGGGGCGTGTGAGTTTGTGTTACATTTAGAGAGGGCTGGAGTAATGTATAGCACTCATTAATTTGCGATCATAAACAGGAAGCTTTCCAGAAATTTCTGGGGGTCAGTGTAGAGTCTAATAAAGTAGGGTAGGATAGGTGTAGAGTACACCAAGGAAAATTGTTTAAAGAGGAAAACAAACATGCATCAGCGATGACATAGTATAGTACAGGCTGGTGAATACAATATATACAGATAAACTCCGTAAGGCTAGGTTTCCACTTGGGTTTTTGTCCTGTGTTTTTTTCTTGATGAAAAACGCCAGGAAAAAAAGCCAAGAAAACTGCCACTGCATTTTCCTGCGTTTTGGCGTTTTTTATGGAGTTTTTTCTGGCGTTTTAGCCTTTCTGTGGAAATTGCTTTTTTTGACCTTAGGCAGTTTTTCCAGCCTTTACAAGTTAGATGTTTCACCCAGCTAAAAGGGATTAGGGTAAATAGCAAGTATCTGCCCTCTCCTGATGTCATTTACTTGGTAGAGTTCTACTTAAACGCCCCGGCGGAGCCTTTTGTCTCTTTTCTGTGGTTTGTAAGGCATGCTTTATTCCTAATGTCTGCTCCTCTAAGAAGATTGGCCCCAAATGATGGTGCAAATTGTTTGCTGTTGCTTTTGGCGCGCAGGATCCAGTTGACGCGTCGCGTATGTTTGTTTGTAATGGCATGTTTGTTCCAAATGGTGTAAAATTCAATATGAACTTTGTTTTGTGTGAAACTGTTTGTTTCCAGCCTATTTCTCATAGGACACACAGATACTGGGTCCATCCTCTGCATTGTAACTGTGGGAAAAACGCCATACAAAACGCCAAGGCATAAAACCCACATGGCTTTTTCATGGCGTTTTTTCTCTCCCATAGACTTCTATTGGAGAAAAACGCCAGGATTTCCTTGCAAAAAACGCCAGAGTGTCAACATGCTGCGATTTTGAAAAACTGCCACAGAGCCCAAAAAAGCAGAAAAACGCCAAACAGGACTGAAAAAACGCCAAACAGAAAAACGCCAAGTGGAAACCTAGCCTAATACACCTTGTCATAGAAAAACAGACTCAGGCTAGGTTTCCACTTGGGTTTTTTTTGCTAGAAACGCCTATAAAAACGCCAATAGCGCCACCTGGCGTTTTTTTTGTGAAAAAACGCTGCAGCCAGATGTTAGCTGTTCTTCAATAGGAAATCGCAAAATGCCATTTCCACTTGGCGTTTTTCTGTTTGGCGTTTTTTCAGTCCTGTTTGGCGTTTTTTCAGTCCTGTTTGGCGTTTTTCTGCTTTTTTGGGCTCTGTGGCAGTTTTTCAAAATCGCAGCATGTTGACACTCTGGCGTTTTTTGCAAGGAAATCTTGGCGTTTTTCTCCAATAGAAGTCTATGGGAGAGAAAAAATGCCATGAAAAAGCCATGTGGGTTTTGTGCCTTGGCGTTTTTTATGGCGTTTTTTCCACAGTTACAATGCAGAGGATGGACCCAGTATCTGTGTGTCCTACGAGAAATAGGCTGGAAACAAACAGTTTCACACAAAACAAAGTTCATATTGAATTTTACAACATTTGGAACAAACATGCCATTACAAACAAACATACACGACGCATCAACTGGATCCTGCGCGCCAAAAGCAACAGCAAACAATTTGCACCATCATTTGGGGCACATCTTCTTAGAGGAGCAGACATTCGGAATAAAGCATGCCTTACAAACCACAGAAAAGAGAAAAAAGGGTCCGCCGGGGCGTTTAAGTAGAACTCTACCAAGTAAATGACATCAGGAGAGAGCAAATACTTGCCATTTATCCTAATCCCTTTTAGCTGGGTGAAACATCTAACTTGTAAAGGCTGGAAAAACTGCCTAAGGTCAAAAAAAGCAATTTCCACAGAAAGGCTAAAACGCCAGAAAAAACTCCAGAAAAAACGCCAAAACGCAGGAAAATGCAGTGGCAGTTTTCTTGGCTTTTTCCTGGCGTTTTTCATCAAGAAGAAAAACGCAGGACAAAAACCCAAGTGGAAACCTAGCCTAAGTCAAGTAGTAAGGAGTTGTGGATCATGAAAGCTGATTAACACACCAGCTGAGTGTGTCCATCTGTGTGTAAGTGCAATCATTTTGTATTTACTCTATTTATGAAGATACCATCCCATTTTGGTTTTGTTTTCTCTTTTCACTCAGATCACTAAGAATTGAGATAAGCCTGAAAATCACAGAAATATTGTGAGTGTAACTATTGAAAAAACACAATAGTTTATTACTGCACCATTATTTTGTTGTTTCTTTTTTTCTTGCTTCTGTGTTTATTTGACACGAGCGCCCCTAGGTGGATATAGTTTTTAGATATCTTGTGGGTGACAGATTAGTCTTGCACGTCTACTTTTCGCACTATTTATTTCCACCCTTTACCTTCAGCCCTAAAATCGAGAATGATTCTACCCTTGGTACCTGAATAATTGGAATTCTAAAGACAAGAGGCAAGTATTTCCCTCCCTCCCATTTCGCTTCCTTTGGGTTTTATTTACTGCAGCTGGGTTATTGTTTCCGTACTTGTGGTCTCTACAGAGTTAAGACATGTGTAATTACATATACTGTATTTTGTGTGGTCATCTAGTTGGGTTGTGGTTTCTGTTATGTTGTCTTCCCTCTTCCAGTTTGAAGTGCCCATGACAGACATTAGATTCTTCATGACTCTGTTTTCCTTGAATTGACCAGTTGACTCCTAGTCAATTAGTCTGCAGTTGATGATGTTGATGAAGTTGATGATGTGTTTTGAAACAGGAGAAAGGAGGGGTTGTTAGATCTGATATAGCCTCATCTGTTTCCTGATTGGTCTACAAGTTTACTGTTGTTCTTGTTTCTTTGCTGCTGTTTGGTGACAGTAAAGAGATATATACAAATACTTGCCTCCTATCGCTATTAAAAAGACCAAGGCTAGAATAATTTTCAAATGTTAAGCATTTTTATGAAAGTCACTACCTGCAATTATTTTATACCACTAGTTCCTCTTTTGTATCACAGACTGTGTATTCGCTCTACTAATTCTCGAAGTTGGTCTTTGCTATGACTCAGGGGGCAACTGAGGCAGATTTGTAAGGTGCACTATACCCAGTTAGCAGTTGCTTATATTCCTGAGGTACTCAGTGAGGTCACATAACGAGGTTGTAGTAGTAATTGCATGTCAGCCCAAGGTAAGAGTGAGAGTGTATGCATGCTGTCACGGAAGCTTCCGTGCCATGGGCTCCTGGAGGGGACTGAGTGCCAGCCTCCTTACTACAGACTATGGGCCCTGGTAAGGAGTCCCACGTTATCCAAATCTAAAGACTGTGGAGCTCAGAAACAGATTTGGGGTTCCTGCATTTTGGGACTGTGACGGTTCCTAGAATCACCCTACCCCCCAGTTAATGTTATCCAGTGACATGAAGCCCCTTTGTGTGTTATTAATAAAAATGTATTATTATTTCCTAACCGTTTACACACAGCACACTAAAGTCTGGGAGATAATCTAATCAAGACAATGTGTATTCCTTATTTTAGTGGCGTCTGTATCCTTTTGTATTGTTAATCCCGTTACTGCCCCTGTTGTCTCTGAGAGGCAGATTTGTATCCCAGTATCTTGTTTTATGTTAACGTGTGTTTTGCTGGATATATCCAGCCGTCTGTGTGTAAAATAAATCAGTTCTCCTCTTGTTGTAAAGACTTGTCTTGCCTGGTTATTTGGGTACCGAATAGCCATATCCCTTTACTTTGCTTGGGGATATTGCTGACGGATTGCGGTGGTTTGTCATCCTAGCGGGAGAAGTCATCTCTTGGTGGAGAGGGATAACCTGAGGTCCCTGGTCGGTCTGTCACACATGCGTTATTGTATGGTATTACAATATGATGTTGCTGCATATCTCTGGCTATATTGTTTTTCTTATTTGTTTTATATAGCGCTATCATCATGTACAATGGGTAGACAGGACTACTACTTTGGTTCCTGTACCCCCATGTGCCCCCCTAAATATGAAAGCTGGGGACGCCACTGCTGAACAGGTAGCACAAAACTCCAACAAGTAACCGGAACCGCAACAGTCCAAGAGCCGGAGGACAGAACTTCCATCTGATCCGAGCAGGTATCCATTGTGAAAGTAAACTGCAGAAAACACATCTTAAAAACACAAATGAATCCATAATCACAAATTAATAAATTCATATAAAACAATAAAGAAAAATATACATAGCAAAAACCAAGGCACATTAATAGAGGGTGGGAGAAAACCCAGGGAGGGAAATATTCGCCTCCACCAAGGTTAGAGTAATCCCCAATTTTTTGTCAAGACAGGAGGATTCATATTTGCAATTTTGAAGCTACCCAATGCAGAAGCAGCATGAGCCCAAGGATGATAATAAAACATGGAAAAAGTCAATTCCCTGGACCAATCAGCAGAGGAAAGAATATCAGAAAGGGAACCGCCCAAATCAAGAGTCGCCGAAGCCACTGCACCCCGAACTGAATGGCCCCGAAAGACCCTTCCACACCAGCCAAAGGAAAGATCCATTTGATCCATCTAGCCACCGTAGGGACTGATACCTGCTTAAAGGAAGAAACATAGGAAACGAATAAAGGACCCAGAGACAACCAACGCAAGCCCGTGGCTGAGAGATAACTACGGCAACAGCGCGCCACACAACCTAGGGTGCTCGGGAAAATAAGCTTTTAATAAGACACCGAAAAGGAAAAGCATTTAGTCCTAGGAGAAATTGAGACAATAACGCCTTCAGGGGAAAAGGTAAATTAATCCGTGCCGAAAGCCGTAATATCCACCCTCCAAAAGGAAAAGAAGGAGAACAAGAGAGCCAGCTTTGCTGAAAGCTGACAAAGTGATAAAGAGTCATTATCCGGCCATGACTCCACGAAACGAAGAACAAGGGAAACATCTCAGAAAGAAGAATACCTTGTAGAGGGAGGTCTAGAAATCAGGATACCACGCAGAAGACTGCAGATGGTCGAATCTCTCATGACACTTGAAATGGGAACATGAGCAGCTGATAAGGCCAAGTGGGCCACATTAATAGTACATTTCGAAAATAGTACGTTTCGAAAAAAGATGTGCTAGGAAATTCAGTACCATCACCAATGTTCCTGTAAAGGGATCAATCCGTCGTTCCATTCACCAGCTATTCCACGCCTGAAGATAGGATCTTCTAGTGCCCAGAGCCCAGGATTCCCAGAGAATGGGAGAATGGGATTCCAGATATGGATCAACAGAATAACACAAAAACCCAGCTTTTAAGGTGTAGATCAATTGGAATTCACATAAAAACTCAACATTAAAGGCATAGATAAAACTCCCTAAATTACAGGCATAGATCACAGGTTTCACACCCCAAAGTCCAGCCCTGGCATTCACACTGCCCAGATAGAACCTGACCAGCACCCAAATTACACACATATCACCATCTTTACCCCCAAACAACCCAGCATGAGTAAACTTTAGCCCCTAACAGCCCAGCGTACATCTTTGTCCCATAAACACCCTGCCTGTGCCATCATGGTCCTCAAGGCTTAAACACCCTACTTGTGCCATCTTTGATACAAACAAACACTTTTACAGTCACTCACTAATTCACACTTTCATTCACATAATTCATTCGTACAATAATTTGTTCTCTCACTCTTTCACACAAATCATTTAAACATCTTCATTAATGCATTCTCACAAATTCATTGGTTCTCGCACTCATTCAAACAATTCTTCCACACATTAATTCATACACTCACTCATTCAGACAATTCACCCACACATTCATTTATGCTCTCACTCATTTATACAATTCATACACACATTAATTCATACTCGTTCTCACTCTTTATTTACTTAAATATTCGTACTACCCTCCTTTCTCACTATCCCCCTCTTCTTATTATCTATCCTCTTCCCCTTTGTAGTTCACTTACCTTACAGAGGCAGAGGCCTCTTTCTCCTTCCTTGTGGCTGCAAAAATTGGGTGGCACACAGCACGGCACAGCATGTAGGGGGGCATGCCCCTCTGGCCGCCCCTGCCGACACCACTGCTGTTCTGCACATTAAAGAATGAGAGAAGATGAAGTAGAGACTTCTGAACTTCTTATGGGCTCTGCATGTTTCTGATTTTTTTTTTCTGATGTTAGCCATTCCTTTGCTGCTGGAGATTTTAGTAAAGAAGATGATGCAAATATTCACCTCCTGTCTTTAATAAAATTTAGGTTATCTCTACACCAAGGTTAGAGTAATCCCCAAGTATCTACCAATATATGGTTAAAGACTGACATCTAGTGACCTAAATTGGTACTGTTTGGAATACCGCAGATGGTGTGCTAGACTGATATAATGTTTTAAAATAACACACCTAAACCAGATAAGTTAATAAAAAAATTACTAACATTAAGTTTGACAAAGGCTGGTGGTAAAATTATTGCATGGAAAGGGTTAAAATACCAGCATTTCAAATACCTTGGGGTGTCTAGTTGTCAAAAATATTTGGTTTGATGGGGTAAATTGTATTGGCTGGTTTCAAAGATACCCGAAATAGGATATGTGGGCAGACTTTTTGACATGTCAAAATTCCAATTTGAAAAATGCACACCTCTCAAACAGGGCCTTTTAGTCCCCGAACAGCCTAACAAACCCATGCATGTGGGGTACCAATGCACTCAGGAGATGTTGCTGAACACATATGGTGTTTGGCAGTGACCAGTATACCAGGAGCAGTTAATTCATACCTGGAGTATAACGTGTGTGAAAAAAAAAATGTACAAAGTTTGACAAAGGCTGATGGTAGAACTAGTGCATGGAAATGGTTAAAATACCATCATTTGAAATACCTTGGGGAATCTAGTTTTTAAAAACATAAAACCAATTTTATTGGCCGGCTTCAAAGATACCCGAAATAGCACATGTGGCAGAATGACCAGCTTTGGGGAAAAAATGGTTTGGAAATAGCAAAACGCTACTGGTACTTAATGCCCCATAACGTGCAAAAAAAACCCCATAAAAACATTGGGTATTTCTAAACTCAGGACAAATAGTAGACTCAATTTAGCAGGTTTTTTCATTAGTTTTTGCAGATGAGTAAAAGTATCTTGTTAAAAAATTACTTTTTCTCACTTTTTAAACAAAAAAATCAACATATTTTATCATTTTTTAATAGTAAATTAAATGATATGATAAAAATAATAGTATCTAAAGAAAGCCCTGTTGTCCTGAAAAAAACAATACATAATATGTGTGGGAGCATGAAATGAGAAAGAAGAAAATCACAGCTAAACAGCAACACTGAAAAATGTTAAAAACGGTATTGTCCTTAAGGCGTTAACATTTATTATTTAACCTTTTTTTAGTTGTTTTTTTTGTTTTGTGTTTTATCTGCTGTGTGCATGGCTGACCCCTCCTTGACGGCTTATTGCGCTCCTTGTTATGCCTCCTCCGTAGCCAAGTTCTGATCCCCTAGCTGGTATCCATAATCCAACACATCTCACGCATTCACTTGAACATTGCACTTTTTTTTTCCCCCGACCACCTTGTCTGACTTGGGACCTCACTTCTGGACTTCCTGGATGGCTTCGTTTTCGCCTGGCGTGCGGCTGGGACGGCCTTACGCGGATTGGCTCTGCGGACTGTTGGTGGACATTTCTCTGGAGTCCGCGTCGGTTCTTGGAAGCATTTCTGCAATCACCTTACGCCACCTTACTTGTCAGACGCTCTCCCTGTCGCTTTATAATTCATTTTTTTTCTCTGCTACATTTGTTCACTAGATGAGGGAGATGCTCATTGCTTCACCCCGAATTCACAACTGTAATCTTGAGCTCTTCGCTACGAGGGCTGTAGATCTCAACCTTTTTCTGCACCGGGACATTTGAGCTTGTTCTAGTACCTTAAACTGCAGGTTGCCTGTTATATTATTGTCACGGATCTGGCTAGTCCAACCGACTACCTTCGCTGACTTGTGCTCCCTTAGCCTGGGACACACACTATTTGCCCGGTTTCCCAGTCACTAGCCGAGACTCAGTATAGGGTATAAACCGAAACGAAGACTGATTTATTTCTCACACAGGGCTGGATATATCCAGCAAAACACACATTAACATAAAACAAGATATTGGGATACAAACCGCCCCCTTAACCTGCCTCCCAGAGACATCAGGGGTAGTAACGGGATTTAACAATACAATAGGGTCCCAACCTCCATTATCTATCACTGGCCCAAATCAGTTCCAGGCCAGGGTAAATGTCTGTAGTAGTGGAACTGGGGGGAAGGGGGGGGTGGCAACATAATAATGCACCATGGGGTGGAGGGGTCTGATATTAAACTAAAACAATGGCGGTCACTCCCTGCTTGCAGATCCTGGCTGTCTGCTGGAGATAATCCCCTCAGCAAGTGATGGGATGATATACTGCTGGGGGTAGCCACAGAAGTCTTTACAATGTCAGGGCCCATAGTCAATAGGGAGGAGGCTGGCAGTCAGGTCTCTCCAGTGGCCCCAGTAATGGAAGGTTCCGTCACAATTATCATTTCCTCTATTGCTATTTAGCGGTTGCTTATTTTGGGGTGTGGTGTTGAATCTTGAAGTTACTCTTACGTTGCCTCGCTGAGGGATATTTGTTAAATTGTCTCCTCATCTTTTGCAGCTTTTGGGCTTGCTTATTTTGGGGTGGGGGTGCATAGTTCCTATGTTGTGGGTGTATAACAAAAGCATTTTATTTTATGTGCTGTTGGTGGGAGGGTTGACTGGGTTGCTTTTGGGGACAAAAGTCGTGTTTAGTCACAGTCGTGTTTTCTCATAAATGTGGACTGCACCTGTGGAGTATTGATGTTTATACCTTTTTATTTGTGTGTCCTTTTCTTATCTGTTTTGCTGTCATCTGTGGCAGGTTTTCCATTTGATCCCCCGGTAGTCCTGGATTTTTCTGGGCGCCTGGCTTCGGGGTTGTCTGCGTCCATCATGCAGACCTTCCCCGGCTGTCAGAGAGAATTCCCTGGTGAGTGCCATCTTTGCCCTTCCACAATTATACATCTAGGATACACACATACTCATTAAACTCATGCTCTCCCTCATTTCAGACTATTCATCCACATATTAACTCATGCTCTCCCTCAATCAGACAATTCATCCACATATTAACGCAATGCTCTCCCTCATTCAGACAATTCATCAACATATTAACGCATGCTCTCCCTCATTTAGACAATTCATTCACATATTAACTCATGCTCTCCCTCATTCAGACAATTCACACATTAATGCATACTCTCACGCATTCACACAATGCATCCACACATTAATTCATACTCACTCATTAACATGTACCCCCTCTCCCTCCCTTATCACTTTCTACCCTGTCTGCCTCCCTCATCTCTTTCTACCCCTTCTTCCTCCTTATACATTCTACCCCTTCTCCCTCCCTTATCACATTCTACCCCTTTCCACTCCCTTATCACATTTACCCCCTTCTCCCGCCCTTATCACATTCTAATCCATTCTGCCTCCCTTATCACATTCTAATCCGTTCTGCTCCCTTATCCAACATTCTACCCCTTCTGCCTCCCCCATCACATTCTACCCCTTCTCCCCTCCCCTATCTCTTTCTACCCCTTCTCCCTCCCTTATCTCTTTCTAACCCCTCTCCCTCCTCTTTCCCTACTCACCCCCTTTGTATTTCACTCACCTTTAAAGTCCTGCGGCAGGAGAACGAGGCTTCTTTCTTTCTTCTCTGCCGCGGCGCGCGCTGCTTCATTCCTGGGCGCCGGATATGATGTCATATACCGGCGCTCAGTATGAAACGCCGGCACTGCGGCGGAGGTAGAGGCCTCGTGGAGGAGAGTAAGGGGGGCCATTTCAGACTGCCCAGGACTTAAAGTCCCATTGCGGGACTGTCCTGGGCAATCCCCCAGATGGTTACAAATTCGGCGGGGGGGCAACAGGGGGGGCAAGGAATACCCTAGGGGGGGCAACTGCCCCCCTGTAGCGACGCCACTGCCCGCAAGCTGGCACTTGAGGCTTCCGAGTCTTTGGAGAGCCCGATCTCGTTGGTTGAGTTGGAGACGGCCCTTAAGCTCTCCAAGGCGGGGAAATGCCCTGGGCCAGATGGTTTCTCCCTTGTCTATTATAAAAAATTATTTGATGTTTTGGGTACCCGTTTGCTTGTGGTTTATAATTCTATCTTAGACGGTGCGTCTTTCCATCCCCATACTCCGGATGCAACTATTTCAGTGATTCCTAAGAAAGGGAGGGATGCAGAACAGTGCGGCAATTATCGGCCTATATCCCTTTTAAATGTGGATCTCAAACTGTTCGCAAAAGTTTTGGCTTTACAGATCGGTCGGTTTCTGCCGACATTGATCCATTCGGATCAATCTAGCTTTGTACCTGCTAGGGAGTGTAGGGATGGTACTATCTGTGCCCTTAACCTCATTCACTTGCTCAAAAGCCGGGGCTGTGCTTCTCTCCACGGACGCAGAAAAGGCGTTCGATCACCTTGACTGGTCCTTCATGTTCGCTGTTCTTAAGGGTGTGGGTTTTGGCCCTCATATGCTTCAGTGGATTGCCTCCCTTTACTCAGTACCCTCTGCGAGAGTTAGGATCAATGGAGCGCTCTCTCCCTCGTTTCCCATAACCAATGGTACTAGGCAGGGCTGCCCCCTGTACCCCTATGCTTTTCGTCCTTTCTTTGGAGCCCTTTCTTGCGGCGGTGAGAGTTAACCCTGATGTTACAGGAGTGCGATGCGGGGGTGTTCACCATAAGGTTGTTGCCTTTGCTGACGACATGCTCTTTGCTCTTACAAACCCCAGGGTTTCCTTGCCTGTGCTCATGGCGGAATTTCGCAACTACGGCCACCTGTCAAATTTGAAAATCAACTTCTCTAAATCCGAGTTGTTGAACATCTCTCTCCCCCTGGTGGAAGTGGAATCTCTGTCTTCTACCTTGCCATTTCGATGGTGCTCTTCTAAGATGCGGCATTTGGGCGTGTGGTTGGCTGTTGACACTTCCCTTCTGTATACATTCAACTTTCCTCCTCTTCTTGAGGCAATCAGAAAAGATGTTTTGGCTTGGAACTCTCTTTATATTTCATGGGTGGGACGGATTAACGTTCTCAAAATGAATGTGTTCCCCAGAGTGTTGTACTTATTGCAGGCCTTACCCATTCGGATACCCCGTGTTTTTTGTTGCTCGACGTGCGGCTGGGGATAATCCTTTTGTATTGGCTTCCCTCGCGGTTTTGCATGTTGCACACCGTAAACGCCATTTGACTTCATATCCCTCGCCTCCCCCGGGCATGAGTGGTGGGGCCTTTCTATTGCTGCGTCCTGGGGAATCTATGCCGTTGAGTGCTTACATGAGTGGGCGCACGCTCCGCTCTTTTTCTGCCGTGTTCCAGGGGGTCGCTCCATCTGCCCTCCACTCCCTCCAATACCTTCAACTGCGGAACTTTGTTACTTCAATCCCGCAAAAGCACAACCTCTCGCGACAGTTAACGCCTTTTGAGATGCTGCATGGCTCTTCCGCCACATGGGATCTCGCTTTTATATGGGATTCTTACTCGGGTGGTGGATGACTCCTTGCCCGCGTTCACTGGGAAGTGGGAACGTGATTTAGGGGTCTCGTTATCTAAAGCAGACTGGGAAAAAATCTTTCAGTTGACTCATGTATGCTCCATGAATACTAAGACACAGGAGCTTTCCTACAAGTTTCTCACCATGTGGTACCGTATGCCGGCTCGCCTGCACGCTATCTTTCCCGATCACCCAAACGTGCGCTGGCATTGTGGTCAACCTGGTGGCTCGATTCTGCACATTTGGTGGGACTGTCCCCTTATTACTTTTTGGAGGGAGATTAGTGATACCATCCGTCTTCTTACTGATTCCCCACCGCCTTTTCAGCCTGTGTCTTACCTACTACACCATACCTCTGCCTCGATTGCTACGTACAAAAAATCCGTAGTGCCACACTTACTCAATGAGGCTAAAGCCTTGATTCCCCTGCATTGGAATCAGGTGTCGCCGCCCTCCTTTCGGGAATGGGTGTCGAGGGTGGAGAATACGCGGGTCCTTGAGGAGTTAGTGGCTGGACACATGGGTCGAGAGGCACAACATGGGAAGAAATGGTTCTACTGGTCTCTTTTTGTGGCTGGGGCCCCTCCATGATGGGTGTAGTTTGATTTCTATGACCAAGCCATGTATCTTGTTATGTTACTGCTCTGCTGCCATTCCTACCATGTCCTGTATTTTATTGTTGCTCTTTTTTTTTTGTTTTTGTTCCTTCTGTACTATGCCTGGTCCTGCTGCGTCAGCCCCCCCCTTCTTTATTTTTTCTGTATATCCCTCCCTTCTCCCTTTATAGACAAAATCAATAAAATCTTTGATTTACAAAAAAAAGACAGAAACCTCGCGGAGGAGAGTGAGGGGCGCCAAGCGGTTGCTGAATACTTGAGCGACCTCTTGGCGCCCCTCTCTCTCCACCGTGTCTAGCGCTTCCTCCACGCTGCAAAAAAAAGCAGCGTTTCAATTGGGGGGGCACATGGAGGGGCACAGTATGATGGTAGGGGGGCCATGGTCCCCTCTGGGCCCCCCGACCAACACCACTGATCCCAAATAGGGCATGAGAGTAGTATGACCATATTTGAAAAAAAATGTTTTAAAATAGCAATATGATACTTGTGTTTATTGCCCTATAATGTGCAAAAAAACCATAAAAACATTGGGTATTTCTAAGCTCAGGACAGATCTATTTAATGGGTTTTTACATTAGCTTTTGTAGATGAGTAAAAGGTTTTTCAAGTGAAATTCAGAAAAAGTCCTTTTTCCCCCTCATATTTTATACTTTTGTAATAGTATATGATATGATACGACCATTAAATAATGGTATCTAAAGAAATCCCTTGTTGTCCTGAAAAAAAAAAACAATATAGGACTTGTGCAGGTACATTAAAAAAGAAAGAAGAAAATTACAACTAAACACGCACACCGCAGAATGTTAAGCCATTGTCTTGAACGGGTTTTGTACAGAAAATAAAATTAGCCATTGTCATGAAGGGGTTAATGAATACAAATACATAGGTACAGACTGATTACCTATTGTCCAGCAGTAACATTCACAGCTTGTTTTATTTTTTTTATCTCTTCAGTTGCTTTCTTGGGAGAGAATCTGTGGTCTTCATTGAATCTATAGAAAGACTATATGAATCATGGTGGATATATTTTAAGTTGTATTAGCTTGTGAGATTCCATAAAAAATTTTTCCCAAGACCAGAAAATGAATTTAGTTACTGCAATAGAAGATAAGACTGCAATTTTCGTTGTTCATATTATCATTCAGTGATTCATCAGTAGCAGGGTGGTGACAAGCTGTTTGGCAGTGGAAGTAAAGAGAGGAAAGTAGCCAGGCCCTTTCCTGTCTTGGGCATGCTGGACAAAGCTTTCAATATACTTTTTTAATACTGAATAACACTTATCATGCAGTTAGATTTAGACTCACAATTGAATACAACAAGGATGCAGTTTGAATCTTAAACAAGGTCAGGATGAACACTGGACCCAGAGGTAATCCTGCCAATATTCCTTTATACTAGATAGACTATTAGCTACAGATCTATGAATTAAACACTTGAAAGTGACAGTAATATAATGGAATACGAATGTTCAAATGCTATGTATTGTCTTCTTAACATGTTAACATCTTGGTAATATACCGATGCACTCTAGCCTAAATGTAAAAGACTCTTTTGCTGCTGTCTTCTTTCTCTCATCGACAGTATGTGTGCATATTCCTGCTTCTAATAATAATGGCTGAGGGAGAAAGAAGGCAACAGGATGTTCTGAAAAGTCGGAATACCTCATTTTACTCAAACGTTTAAGAAAACTATAGTGCAAACCTTACTTTTCATACAGGGGAAAGCTTGACTAATTGAAAAATATGTAATATCATATTTCTAACTCTAACAACTAAAGTATCAATATGTACATACAGTAAAGTATATGGAGTAGAGTGCATGGAAAATGGACTTCAGCATGCATTAAAAACCAGCAATACATGTTTAGACAGTTCTTTTTAACAAATTACATCTATGTATTATCCTTACCGAATTGTAAGCAGTTTTTAGGTGGGGCATATATTAAAAATATTACCATTTTATGTTTAACATTTGCTAGAAAATGCACACAGATTTCAAAGTGTAGGCACGTTGAAGAATATTTCTTCTTCTGTTATTTTACTTTATAAAAGATGGCAAACTACTAAAGAAAATAAAGGCATGTACTTGACAGTGGGATAACCTGCTGTGGTGTGATGGAATAAGTAACACATATTATGCAGTTACTTGGATTTTACTAAGAGGAACAATATATTTGAGTTTAAAAAAGCTAACTTGCCAAAGGTTGTGCATTTTAATGTGTATTAATTTGAAAATGGAACTGGAAGAATTGGTCATGTTTAAATTGTCGCAATATGTATATTAACTCAACCAGATTCAGTTATGTATCAGTTTAAAACAAAGCTTGACCCATTTAATATTGTCTGTGAATTGATTATTAATTGAGAAATGCCTATATATTTATGTGTGTGTAATGGGACATTGTACATAATATTTCACCATTCTGTGTACATTTTCGATTGTTTAACTGGGTTTCAGACCAATAGAGTTTTATATCAATTTCATGATACAATTGAAGAGTTATACTGTCTGAACAATCCCTGCTTACAGGTATCTTAATTTGGAATAGCTTTTGCTTCTGACAAACTATTGATCTTATAAGGACTGATATATAAGGAAAAATACAAATTTTCATCATGTCTTCTATCACTCCAAATGTTTACACAAAACCTTAATTTACTTTATTATTTTTTTTAACAAATTTGCCGTTTTTACATTGGTATTAGCATTCTCCACAAGACTGGTTAGTAAATGTTCCCATTAAGAGACAGGTGCCGGAAGCAGATTACATTTTTGGAGATAGCTAGAGGTACGTGGAAACAAAAGAAAATGACTCATGGATGTACCTAAAACCCTCTGTAGTGTGGGTGTGAATACATCAGTGATATACTTTGAGAGAAAGAAAAAAAGAACTGTAACTAATTTTGCCAGTAATCTTGTTTTGTGTAGCAAGTTATGGATGTACATTTGTGGTTGTATACAGCATAGGGCAGAAAGATGATTTGTGTTTTAAGAATGTAGCAACTTTGTTTTTGACCTCAGCAGATGTGTTACTGAAAAAAGTTTCATTTGTTTGAATGTCACACTTGCAAAAGGATAGCACAAAAATATCCTTCTTCAGAGAAACAAAAATTAAATATATATATATATATGTTGTGAGACTGTGAACCCCAGGGAGTTGATTGGCATGGCATCTGAGTACAGCTGCTATGCAGATCATACATATGGGTCCCTGGGGTGGAGCAATTGGAGAGCAGGGTGGGCCAATGCTCCGTTCCCCCATTCTGTGGAAAATCCATGCTGGCTTTTCCAGGAGGCAAGAAATCTGCAGGATTGGGTCTGGGATTTCTATAAGGCCGGCATTAGGCACAGGTGCTAGGCATTAAAAACCCCAGGAGCCTGATACTCAGGGAGACTGTTGGGGCAAGGAGAGGCCCTGAACAAGAAGACCATCCCTGAGCCAAGTGAGGCAATAACTGCCTGGAGATTTTTGTGCTGTATGGGGGAGGTTTTCCAGAGCCTGGCGTAGCTGGGTCTGGCTGGGAGGTTGAGTTAGTGGGTGATTAGGCTGGTCAGTCTGGACCAGCATAGTTCAGTTAGAGAGGGCTCCAATTGGGAGCTAGGTTTTCTTTTTATAATTTGGTTTTGGCGTTTAAGCGGATAAAATAAAGCGCTGTTTTGTTACAAGCTGGTGTTCCCGACTCTGATTGCCCTAGAGGACTGTGCCATGTATGGCCCTCATGCTACAGGGTTTGTCACAATGTATATATGGTAGAAAATCAATTTAAGTCCTTTGTAGCACCCTGAAGCTTTATCACAGTCAAGTAAAGTCCAGAATGTTTCCAGCTTCTGTGGCAGGAAGAGACATCTTCAGTTTGCTTCATATACTTGTTGATTTCTGTCTATCTGCCATCAGATTCTGCTTACTTAAGAGACATCCTTTTTAATGTTGGTTATAAAGTCAGACACAGGCAGGGACAGTACTAAACCTTTTGAGTGCCAGGAGTGGGAACATTTTTTGCATCCTTTCATTTACAGTAATTCACAGGGACAGCTTTGAACTTGGCCAATTCAATTTATCCAATGAACCATATATAACTAGACACCCCAGGATATTTCCAATGCTAGTATTTTAACTCTTTCCATGCACACATATTACAGGGTAAAGGCTAAAGTTTGCAGTAGTATTTTTGTGTATGTGTGTGTGTGTCCCCAACTCATTGTACTTTAGGTTTATACTCTTGGTATACGTCACAGCCAAGCATCACCCTAATATGTGTTTAGCAACATCTCCTGAGCACGGTGATATCACCCATGCATGGATTTGTCAGGTTGTTCGTGAGGTACCTTTGCGAGGTGTGCATTTTTTGGGGGGAATTTGGACATCTGGTCAGTATGTCCTGATGTCTTATTTTTAAGACATCTTTGAACATGACCAATTTGATATAGCGCTAACTTTAGGGCTTGCTCATAAAAATCTTGGATGTTACTAAATCATTACATTCTTAGTAAGCTGGGCTCCATAGACTTTCATGGTTGAATGCAGTACTTGAGCCTGAGTCTGGAGAGAACCTCTTCAGAACAATTTTGAGAGTGCGCCGCCATCTCTCGGAGCAGTCACAGTGCATCCTGGGATCAGTTTTTGGTGTCGCTGAATGCCTCACTATGGATGCATTTAAGCGACACTGTTTAAGCTTAGGAAGTTCTTTTAAATCAGGCGTCCATCGCTATATTACAGTATATTTGTCAGATGTTGCTGAATGCCTCACAACGTTTAGGAGAAGAAAGCGATTGTCAAATTCTTTCTACACCGGTATAAAATCTTTTTTTTAATTTGTATTATAATTTTAAATATAATACATAAAAACATAAAAGGACAATTTACAAGACAATTACATCAATATGGGATATTTTGTATATTGCTGTACGACTATAGTTCTATTTTGTTTATAATAATCTTTAAGGCTCTTCTGAGTATAGTTACAAAATATCCATATATACACTTTAACAAATACTAATAACAAAGGCAGTATTACACACAACATATAAGCTATGTGGTAACAGGTATAAGATTATTCATATATATATATATATATATATTCTTCCGAAGTGGGTTGATCCCTATTTCCTCTACTATGAATGATTACAGGGTGAATCTTCCCCATATTTCCCTATATTTGTACATGAGTCAATTGGCTCTGTAATAGCCATTTTCCATATTCTGCTGATTGAGAATCTGATTTTTAACATGTTTCCAAGAGATATTTTTCTGCCTCCAATTCCTGGCAATAACTACTAACATTGCTGGGATCACATGATCTATTATAGTTTTTTGCTGTGTCGAGATCACCTCGACATATCTTGGCGTAATAATGCTCTGGTCGGTAACTTATCGATGTGTTTCCCTGCTAAATGTGATATAATGTCAAAAATCTTTTCCCAACATTCGACTATTTTGGTACATGACCACCATATATGAATCCAAGTACCCTCGGCTTCTTGGCAACTCCAACATAAATTTTATGAAGCCTTGATGGAACCATATACCACCTGTTGATTATTTTAAAGTAAATCTCTTGTAGGTTTAGGCAATGAATATTCTTCATAACCTGATTCCAAGATTTTATCCATCTATCTTCTGTGGGAGAATTACTATCTATATTTAAATCTCTCTCCCATTTCTTCCAGACCGGTGGGGATTTGAGATCCAATTCCAAAATTAGGGCTGTACAAAGTCTTAAGGCTTTCTGTTTAATCTGATTATCAAATGTTTTCATGAATTTAATCACTATTTCCATCTCTATTCCCCTCAAAAAGGGAATAATGTAAATAATTCTTTATTCTTATATAATTAAATATTTCTTAATTAGAGATGCCGTATTTGGCATTCAGCAAAGAAAAGTCCTCTATTCTATTTATCCCAATATGTTTCCATTCATTAAGGCTTATATCTGGAATATTTTTATTTAGGAGCTCTATCGGGGCCTTCTTGGTTATAAGATCGTTAAAACCATTTTTTTTTCTTAACTCCTTAATGACAATGCCCGTACATGTACAGGCTGCTGTTAAATAGCTGCATCGCCGCTTTGCAGCATCCACGGATCCGGGGAAAGCCCTCCCCGGAGGAAAAATGGGCTAAAACAGCTTAGGAAGCGATCGGAATCACTTTCGTAAGCATAAACTGTGTTGCTGACATGCCTCGATATCGAGCTATGTAGCAACACAACCCCCCTACCCCTGATAGCCTTGTGATTGCTCCGTTGCCGTCATTCACAGGATGGCATTAACAATAGAAAGTTAGTTCACAGAGGGTCTATCCAGATCCTCTTGAAAACTCTCGAGCTCCTCATGCAGGTTGAATGCAGGTACTGCATCCAACCATGCAAGGTCAATGGAGCACAGCTCACTAATCAAAAATCAAAAAAAAAAAAATCTTTTTAAAAAAGTTAAAAAAATGTTACCATATATGGAATGTGAGGGCCCTGGGTGATATTTGCGTAATTACAGATATCTATTATCTTCCTAACATTATCGCTAGAGGATCTGTATTTTATAAAGCCTGTTTGGTCTTTATTTATTAATACATCTAAATTAGGTCTAATTCTACTTGCAATATTATAATATTCTAGTGTCTAGATTTATTAAGGATATTGGTCTATAATGTTTAATGTCCGAAGAAGATTTATCAGGTTTCAAGATAGGACATATAAAAGCTTGTAACATTTCTCGCGGAATTTTTTTCTGATTTTTTTTTATTTCAGTAAACATTTTATATAAATAAGGAGTCAAGCTAGTACTTAAAGGTGATAAAAAATCACCGATGTATCCATCAGGGCCCGGGGTTTACCCTTTTTTAGTTGCATTATTATTTTAGTCACTTCATTTTCTTCTATAGGAAGATGTAAGATTTCTGCTTGGGCCAACGATATTTGTGTTATCTTGCAAGATCTTAAATATTTCTTAATTATCTCTCGCTTTTGACTATTGTCAGGGAGATTATATAATTCTGCATAAAATGTACAAAAAGCTTCTCAGATTTTATCTTTATAAATAATTTTATGTATTCTTGAATTAGCTGTTCTTAATGATAATTGACGAGATAGAAGCTGATCCGGCCGATTCCCCAAATAGTACCATTTTTGCTTATATTTGGTTAATATATTATTGTCTTTTTCCATCAATAACTCATTAATTGTTTTTTTCAGCTAATTCAATTTAAGATTTCAATTCCAAATCTGGCCTATCTTATTTCTCCTAGTTAGATCTTCAAGATGGATATATAAATCAGAAAGTGTTTTGGATTTTGTTTTATTTAAATATGCTACTCTACTAATCAGATGTCCCCTAATAACACATTTGTGTGTGCACCAGGTATTTGCATAGGATGTCTCACTGGGTTTATTTTCCTCAAAAAACTGTTTGGTAATTTTCTCCGGGTTCCTTCTTATATAGTTCATTCGTCAATAAATATTTATTTAATCTCCATGGAGGTTTTATAATTTTATTAGTTCCTTTTAATTGGATCATTATTGAATCATGATCGGACCAAGGAATCTCCTTTATCCATATTTTCTTACATTCTCTTATCAATGGAGCATTAACTAAAATCATATCTATTCTAGAGAATGAGTGATGGCAACTTGAATAGCAAGTATAGTCTCGTTCTACTGGGTGCAAAGACCGCCATCGGTCATATAATCTGTTTTTCCTTAAAAAGTCATTAAAGGATGTTGCCTTCTCCAAAACCGTCACATCTTTTTTTTAATATTCAACGGTCATTTTATCCATTTCTGGGTCTACTACACAGTTAAAATCTCCTGCAACTATTAACATATCTTGGATATATTTCTGAATTTTTTTCATAGGGCTATTCAAAAATTATATCTGGTTTTTATTTGGAGCATATATGTTTATTATCGAGTATATTCTATCATTTAATCTACAGATTAGAATAAAAAAACGACCTTCCTTATCTCGGTGGACATACATCTTCTAGTATTTAATCTCCCTTGCAATAAGAATTGCTACTCCTCTTTTTTTATTTTCTAATGAAGAATATTGCATCACAGGATATTTCCTAAAAAAAAGTTTCTGTGCAAATTGATTTGAACTATGGGTTCAATATTCCATCTGCAGCATCGTCTGCAACCAGACGCTCCTCCCAGTCAGTGTCTTACGTCATTTCCCCGTGTGGATGTCTGTGAGTATGTGATCGCAAACCTGGTGTGTCAGGTGCCTTAGATGATGCCTCCAATACCTCATTATAATATTTGTGGTAGTGTCTGTAAGTTGATTTTGCTGGCAGCTGTGTATAACTGTTATTTACTTAATTACTTATTTTTAAACTTTTTTTTATCATATAACATATGATGTTAACTAGCGGTGTGATGATATACCAGCATTTTAACCCTTTCCATGCGCTACTTCTACCACCAGCATTTGTCAAACCTTATGGTAGTAATTGTTTTGTATTTTTTTCACACAAATTGTACATAATTTACCGCTCCTGGTATATGTCACTGTCACACAACACCCCAATATGTGTTCAGCAACATCTCCTGAACACAGTGATACCCCACATGCATGTGTTTGTTGGGTTGTTCAGGGGCTAAAAAATTCTGCCCACATATCCTATTTGGGATATCTTTGAACTCAATTTACCCAATCAAATATTTTTGAAAAATATACACCCCATGGGCATTTAAAGTGACAATATTTTAACTCTTTCCATGCAACACGTTTTGTGAAGATATAGAGGTAATTCAACCTGCAGGAATGTGAGTAGCAGCAATGCCATTCACGGATGGCGAATGGGGTAGGGGGGTTGTGTTACTGACATGCCTCTATACATACATAAGCTAAGCTATTGAGGATACGCATATGTATATACCGTATTTTCCGGCATATAAGACAACCCTTAACTTTTCCAGTTAAAATATAGAGTTTGGGCTATAGTCGCCATATAAAGACTACCCTTCTACCCTGCTTTGATCTGGTGCCTCGTCCGTAGTGCGCATGCTCGAGAAATAGTTTCTCGGACCTGCGTGCTATGGGGATGGGCATTGTATACGGAGCAGTGAATTACGGGGCGGAGACGCAGCATCGGCGCCAATTTGGGTTTCGGCACGCAACTTCCGATTGGAGGTGTATAAATATGTCTACGTGACAAGGCAGTAATAGCGACCCCTTGAAAAAGAAGAACCGAAACGGCGTAGGGGAAGTGGAGGATAATATGAGTAAGCATTACAGCACTCTTAGGACGTCTCTTTGACCATTTAGATTATTTATATACTTACTATTAATGTTAATAGTCCTTTACATGTTTACAAAATCAATAGGTACACTCCATAGTGAGTAATAGGCAATAATATTTGAATGACTAAGCACTTTATGATTCATTTATGCACTCGAGACACTTTATGTATATACAACCATAGCTCCTCCATATACTCTGATTAGTTTCCTAGAAACCTTTGTTGTCTAAATTATGAAATATTGTATATGTTTTTATATTTAAGAATTTCTTTGTACAATAAAATAATATATTTTAATATAAGGGCTTGTATAGAACTCTTTTCATACAAGGTATACAATTTATAGGAGTTTCCCTGTTTCAAGGATGAGATCCTTATATACACCACAGTATTTATAACATTATTGGGTGGGTCAGCTCTCCCTAACATATGCCTGTCCACACACACATGTATAGACATACACTGCCCTCACACACCCCTTCCTTTACACACATATACGCATACACACCAGCTTACAAACACACATATACACATACACTGCCCTTACACACACCTGTCCATACACATACACTGCCCATAATCGTGATTCTTTGGCTCGGTAAGTTTCAGCATCCGGCGTGTAAGACGACCTCCGACTTTTGAGAAGATTTTCATGGGTTAAAAAGTCGTCTTATACCCCCAAAAATACAGTATGTGTTTAAAAAAATGAGTCCCCGCTGATCTCCATAGGTTCCTTCCACAAATTTCCCCTATATGCTGGCGATGTCGCACTTCCCCTGGCACCCTCTATCATATCTGGTGGTCATGCTCGCTTCTGGAAGTCTGCCAGTCCTCCCTCCATGTCGGCATGGTTCCGCCAGGTTGAATTTGTTTACCAAATGGAGACTCTCACAGGGGCAGCTAGGGGCCACGACCACTCGATCGAGCTCCTGTGGTATCCCTGGCGTACCTATGTCTCCTCTCTAACCGACAGCCCTGTCTCACTTGGGCCATGACCTCATACTTGCCTCTCCTGCCTATGTAGGTTTTCAGATGTCAGTCCAATCAATCCATCTAGTTTTATTGTGTTTTCTTTTAATTATTTTCGTATGTTCATATCATCCGCGTTTTGTTTGGTTTATTCGCGGGTTACTTTCGTCTCAGCCTTACCTGGGGCACAGAGACGCGCGGCCCCATGTTTGGGCCTCTGTAATATCCTACGATTTCTTTATACTCCAGGGACTTTTATTGTTAATGTCACTAGCAACAACCCGCTTCTGCTCACTGTTTATTGAATGCGACAACCCTGTGGTACATATGTTTGCTGACTTTCTTTGGAACATGTTTGTGTATGTCGGAGCAATCACGCATGTGTGAGGGCGGCTCTTCCCCCTCTATTCCTCATGTCCAATTTATACTCTGACTGTATACTGCTTTTACGGTGATTTTGTGCTATGTCATATTTTCCCTGCAATAAACGGTGAATTGAAAAAAAAAAAAATAAAATAAAAAAAAAATGAATAAAATAACTATATAACTCAATCATATAACCCATAAATAAAGGAAAAGGAGACAAAAGTACAGAAAAGTGTAATAAATTGAGATTCTAATCCATAAAACATTAAACTATTTCTGTATTAAGACCTTGAGTTTAAGAATCCACTCTGTTTCGTTTTTTGGTTTTGTTTTGGAGCCCCATATTGAATAACAGTAATGTACTTCACCACCAAGCCCCTAGAACAATAGCATATCGATGGTGGTGGGGCTGCTTTTCCTGGGACTGTTTACAGAGCAGCGCCGAGGCAGAGAGATTATGATCTCCTCAACCAGCCCTGTTTACTGGGCATTGCAGTGCCCACATAGGCACCATGAGAGCTGGTCTGGGTACCAGGCACCCACGGGGAGCGTCCGCTGAGCAAGGATGGTTGGGGAGACAACAATCTCCCTCTAACCACCCCAACATTAAATGAGGGTGAGGTTTAGTGATTATGTTAGTAGGGCTATCTTAATGACATTGTAGCCCTTGGACAAATGGGCCCAATGCACTCCAGGCCTCTGCCTTGGTCCTCCCTAATCACTGCTTGATGCATCAAAAGTGCTATGTAAAGTAAGGCGGTGGGGGAAGGGCAAAATACATATGGAGGGATTCTGCAGAATTTTCCCACGCATTTACCACATGATACCACAAAACTCTAAAGGGTCAGCTCAGCTATCATATGTATTAAAGTGCATAAGATGGCTAGTGTCCCTTCAGACATTGTCACAAGATATGCTAACTGCCAATATAGCACAGATCCCTAAAAAGGAAACAAGATCCCGCTAACCCTGGCAGTTATCGACACACATCACTGTTATATGTGGATATAAAAAATATTTACTACAATATCAGTAGGCAGACTTTACCACACTCTTTAACTTCTCTAATCCACCCAGACCAAGTTTATTAATCTGCTATGGTATGCTACAGGTAACCAACTTCCCTTAATGATTCTGTTTACTCAAACACAAACTTATAGCACTAGTTCATGAATTTCCCCAGTCACTCTAAAAACATGGATCCCATGACTACAAAACCCACAATTTAAGACAACAGGAATTACAGGTCTTTCCATTTTCAGACCTGCTCCTTGGGAGTTTTTCCTGGGTGTTTGCTGAGGAGACAATTGGATGTTTCTTGTTACCTCTAAATTGAAAAAGGTGACCGATTATCCTCATTGAGAAAACATTGATACAGCTGATATGATAATGAATCAGAATACTTGTTACAGTTCTGTTAGGACTTGTTGCTTTCTGAGTTCCTAGTGGTTTCATCTTCATTGTACTTTCCCAGTGTCTTCATCTGCTGTACTTTATCCTGGGAAGTTAAATAAAAAAATAAAAAGGCCAAAAATAAAACTGTAATAAATCAGGATCCACTCAGAAATAGTTGGACTGAAACCTGGACTGAATGTATTTTAGGAAGTGGTATCTTCTGTTTAAGTTCTGTGTAATTGTGATAACATTGAGACTAACTAGGGCATAACGTTGTAAAGTAGTAGCATCTAGAAGTACATTAAAACTCCATTGGCCTCTGTTTATTATTAAAAAAATCTTCCAACAAATATAATTTGGCTGTTTTTTTAGATGATCCTATGGGAAAATGTGGTTTCCAGGTATTCATTTCATTTCCCATCCACCCTTTTCCTTTTCCTGTCCATTCCCAGTTACTCTGTTTCTTGTAGTATACTATTATATAGAGGTGAGCCTGTCTGCCTGCAACTGTGACTCGTGTGTGTATATGTATATGTATATATATATATATATATATATATATATGGTACTAAGTGTAACCTAATTATTATTTAATAATGCTAAAGGTACAACGTCTACTTAGAAAATGCATATACCTATGCATTTGCCAACCTCTTGAGCAAGCATCCACTTTTGAGGACTACAACTCCTATCTCTGGCATTCATATTCTCGCTGACAGTGCTTGGTATAGAAGTCAACAAAAGCTCTTTTTTTGGTTAAAAAAAGGTTTGATTCACACAACAGCAGTTGCTGTCGCTTTTCCCCACCCCGAGATGATCAGACTTTTTTCCGTAACCCAGAGTTTTCTGTTTTTTCCCTTTTTTAAAAAAGTTTTCTACTTAATATTATTAGGCAAATAGTGTTATAAAGGAAATACAAGTCAAAATAATGCCAAAAAATATGCGAATCATTTAGGGCTGCCATCAGTGGTGTACAGGGCCCAGTCTCCCCGCTCCCTCACCCAGTACCTGAAGTACCCATCGAGGTCACGTAACGTGCATTTCTTTTTAGCAGAGACGCAATGGTGTGGCAACTCGCACTCAAGGGAGAGAGGACCTAAGAGGAGGAGGGCGCTGATTAAACTGATATACATACATACATACATACATACATAGTGTATGTATATGTTTATGTATAGTGTTAGTGTATGTATTTTATTATTGAAAATACGGTGATGCTTTATTTTGAACAAAGGTTCTATTGATTTCTTAATTTTTCCATTGCCTATTACTTTTGACTGATGAAGTCAAATTGACTGAAATTTTGGATTCCTCATCAGACTGCAATTTCATGCAAATCCGTTGAGTGGTTTCTGAGACCCAAAGTGCGGGAAAAAATATTTCCATATGGTGCTAAATACTAGTCCCCATGTGCTATTTCCGACATCTTTAAACCCCATTAAACCCTATTATTTTGAATATTAGACACCCCAAGGTATTTCAAATGCTGGTTTTTTAACCCTTTCAATGCACAAGATTCTACCACCTGCCTTTGCTAAAGTTTGTGGTGGTATTTTTTTCACACAAATAGTACTTTAGGTACGAATGTATAGCTCCTGGTATATGTCACAGTGAAACACCCCAATATGTGTTCAGTAACATCTCCCGAGTACAGTGATACCACCAGTGCATAGGTTTGTCAGGTTGTTTGGGAGTGCACATTTTTTAACTTGGAACTTTGACATCTGGTCCTTCTGCCACCATATCCTATTTGGGACCTCTTTGATGCTGGTGAGTTCAATTTATCCCATAAAATCATATATTTTTGAAAACTAGACGGCCCCAGCTATTTCAAATGCCGGTATTTTAACCCTTTTAATGCACTTATTTTACCATTTGTATTTGTCAACATTTGTGGTATTTGCCACTCCTGGTCTGTGCCTATGTCCTATTAGGGACATCTTTGAACCCAGCCACTCATTTTCTGCACCAAACCAAGTAGACATCCTGTGGGTATTTGAAATGCTAGTATTTTAACTCCTTCCATATCAGGTTTTTCAGAAGTATTTGGCACTTGCTCATAAAAATAAACAATTTTTTTATTTATTATTTTAATATTTTTGTACTATTTTTTTATACATTTTGTTGGAACTGGATGGTTCCCCTGATGGTGATATCACTGCATAATTGTTTTTAAATGTTACCACTTTTTTATATATATATATATATCTTGTCTATTGGCATTTGTGGAAAATATCAAAACATATTGCACATAATATGTATATTCTCAGGTTACAAGCTGCAAAGTAATATTTCTGACATGGCAATACATTCAAATAGCTCTGATGATACATCTATTGTAGCCAAGCAAAATAGGTACATTGGGAGCATACTAGTGCCGGCTCAATAAAAATGCAACAAATCACAAATGTGTAACAGTTTTACATTAGTAATAGATTCAAATCAATAAGAAGCAAACACACAGCGAATGGAGGGAGTAGAAGAAAAAGAGAAGAAGGGGGGACATCGAGATGCTCTTGGTAAGTTTCACTGGAAGTCGTCAAAGGTGTAGCAGGGGTGTCACCCTGTCACTCTTTGTGAATGTGGCGAGCCGTGGTTCCCAGATGGCATCGAATTTGTGCATCTCATCGTGGAGTTTGGCCGTTATTGTTTCCATGGTGATGAGGTTCCAGATATTTAATTGAATCTCTTCCGTTGCAGGAGGATTCCCCTTCCATCTCCTTGCTAGGGCTTGTTTAACGGCCGCACACATCCTATGGATAAGCTTTGGGTTGGGTACAGATAATTCCGGCATGGTTACGTCCATAACCAGCAGAGCCACCTCTGGTGATTCACTGATCTTCGTTCTCAAAGCCTTGGATAGTTTTTGGAAACAATCTTGCCAAATCGGCAAAACGAGACTACATGCCCACCATGCATGTAAATAGGAGCCCGTCATCCCACAGCCCCTGAAATATCAATTTCCACCGTCACCTACTATATGGGACAGTCTCACTGGGGAGAGATACCAATGAGCTATAACCTTATAAATTATTTATTTTATTATTGTATTGACGGTGATTTTATTTGTAGTGACTGCAGCTTTGTCCCAGATTTCATTGGAGAATTCTTTGTTCAATTCCTTATGCCAGTATGCTCTATAGGGCGGAGGGTCACCGTATTTGATTGTAAGGAAATGGTTGTAGTGTGATGTGATTGAGTGTTTTAGACGTCTACGGGCCAGAAAACGTCTTTCAAACAGCGTCAGTTCGGCCATGGTCCTTCCTCTGAGCATCGCGTGATGAAAGTGTCTAATCTGAAGGTATCTGAATAATTCCCCTGGAAGTATATGCTTGGTGTCTCATAGGGTTTGGTATGAAATTACCTTGCCTCTCTGCACCAGCTAACCAGCTCTCACTAATCCCGGCTCAATCCACCATCTGAATTTAGCAGGTTCTGCACCCTCCGGGAATGTAGGGTTATAGATTAAGGGAGTCAGTTTGGATATTCGTTCTGTGAGTTGTAGTTTATATTGTGTTTTGGCATATACCGTATTGGCCGATTAGAAGACAAGGTTTTTTCCAGAGCAAATGCTCTGAAAAATACCCCTAGTCTCAAATAGGTCTGACTATGAGACTAAGATCCAGATCCCCCGCAGTGATGCAGACAAACTGTTCATTTTTGTTGCATAAATCCGTCCCAACCAGGATATGGAGTATTGAGACCATTAGGTCTTTGCGTAGTACGGCCATGAGAGGTAGGTAATTTGTCTGGTATTGAGTATTAGGATCGTTGGTGATGTTGATGCCTAATTATGTAATATAGGGCTTTTCATGCAAACTTGAAATTAGCGGCAATGGTCTGCAACATCGGTTCTCCCAAGCTTATGTCTAGCGCCTCACATTTTGAATGACTACGTTTGAGAGAACTCATGTAATTGAGAATATAGGTTTGGAAGCGATATTAAGGGTCTTGTCAAGGTAAGTAAAATGCAAATCATCTGCAAATAGTCCCAACATATTCTCGGTTGTTTACCATTATTCCAGTGGTATCTGGGTTGTCTCTGATAGCTATCGCTAAACGTTCAAGACAGGCGGCAAATAGTAGAGGGGATAACGGGGACCCTTGCCGTGTTCCATTCTATATTTCGAAGGGTTGAGATTCATGACCCATCAACGCTATCGAAGCCATCGGATTGTGGGTATAGAGCTCGGATCCCTCTCAGGAACAGACCCTCAAAGCTGAATTTCTCCAGGCCTTCCCACATATATCTCCAATCTATTCGGTCAAACGCTTTTTCAGCGTCTAAGGCCAGGTGTAGTAGTGACACTGTGTCCAGAAAATGTTGTATATGTTCTTTACCTGAGTTATTCTTAGGGGCCTTGTTGGCATCATATAGGGGTTTGTAATAGGTTGCAAATTGTTGGCTATATGGTCTGGATTTACCCAATTCTTCTTATTGGGTATTATTCTGGTGATATTTTGCGCCTTCCTCTTAGCACGCTAGCCAACATTGTATCTGGCTTGTTCGCTTTAGCAAAAAAAATTGTTTTGTAAGATTTAAAGAATGTAATACTTCTTTGCTGAGTAATAGATTTAATTCTCCCCGCATCTGTATGTGTAGCATTGATGCATTTAGCATGTTTGTGTTGAGATTCTAGTTTGGTGAGTTTGTCTGTAAGTGCGTTAATTGCTCCTTGAGCATCTTGGAGAGCTTGCACCTCTCTTTTGATCTATTTTGGCTGCATCCATTGTACAGTGGTTGCGTTGCAACATTTGGCGGGGGTACCCAGTCGGGTACAGGGCGTACCGTCACATTGGTGGCATCGGCGGGATTGCTCGTGGTCACCATCCTCCCCACAGACTACAATAGCAACCCCCTACTGGGCTGAGGTGGGTTGAGTGCAAATACTGAGCCATGTACAAAGGAGGACCTGATGAAGAACTTTATGTGGTTTGTTGTGACTATTGTATGTAAATTAGCCCCCGTCCTGTTTAACCCCTTCAATCCCCTATAGACGTACCGTCCAAAAAAACACCTATTAAGAAACCCCTATGGACGTCCCGGTACGTCCAGCCCTCCATGCAGGGTCAGGGACACATCCCTGCCGCTGCACGGGAGATCAGGGACAGCCTGGACTCCCCACTGACAGCAGAAGCCGGCATCGTCGGCTTTCTGCTGTCCGATCCCCTGTAACAGCGTCCGGCATGATACTGCTGACGGGGATATCCTGCCCTCCGATGAGGCACAGAGACGCTGCGATCTCTATGCTCGATGCACTATGCAGGGGGATCGTGGGGAGGGGAGTGAGAAACCATGTCTCTAACCATTTTTGTGTAAAAAAAAAAAATATATAAAAAATACAAAAAAAAAGATAATTAAAAAACCTTACATCCCATTGCCTAAGCATAACATCTAGCCAGTATAACCCTCCTGCCCCGCTCACAACCCCCAAACCCGTTAAGCCATAGTATGCTCCCTGGTGCTGGGAAAGTCTGGAAAATCTATATAAATTAGGTATTTCTGAAATCAGGACACCTGAATTGATAAACTTGGAGGGGGATTCAGAAGGAAAATGTAAAAAAAAAATGTTCTCATTTTCGCTAGTTTTTACTAAATTTCTCATTCTAAGTTATCAGCTAATCATCCAACTACGGTATCAAACGAAAGCTCTATCTCTCCTTGAAAAAACAATATATAGTTTACATGGGTACACTATTCGCAGGAAAGGAGAATAATTGCTAAACCGACATACCGCAAAAATGGCAAAATTGCTCTGGGCTTGCTCTGAGGTACCAAAAACCCGTGGGATTGAAGGGGTTAAATACCCCTGTGTTTCCAAATAAACTGAGTTCTGTTTTCACCTCAAGATGAGTGCTGTCTCATGCCGCTCCCTTACGTTTTTTCTGAAGTAATACTGCAGTTTTTTGGACATGAAAAAACTGCAATACTGCACTTTTACTGCAGTATTACTGCACATTTACTGGAGTTTTACTGTAGTTGTACTTCACAGTACTGCAGTTGTACTGCAGTTATTTTTGTACGGAAGTACAAATGCAATAAAGCTACAGTACATTGAAGTAAAAACTGTAGGTTTGCAATATATTAAAAAAAGTGCGGTAAATGTGCAGTACAACTGCAGTACAGTGAAGTACAAATGCAGTAAAACTGCAGTAAATGTGCAGTAATACTGCAGTAAAAGTGCAGTATTTCAGTTTTTTCATGTCCAAAAAACTGCAGTATTACTTCAGAAAAACTGCAGTAATTTTTTGTAAGGGCTATGATCATTTATTGTCAGGACAATAGCCACACTGTGTAGCTAAGCTGCGGCTAGCCACAGTCCCAATGCAGCTCTGGTGGAGCGACGTCCCCCTTCTCTCTACGACTCTGGTTCTGTTTGGCGCTGAAGGGGTTAATTGTTGGTGTCCCGGCAGGAGGAAGTAACGTTTGGCCGGAGTACTCAGTCGGGGTGCAGGGCGTCCCGTCACAGATAGGAGGCGAGTATTTTGCATATTTACGTGCACCATAGTAGCAAAGAAAGAGTTCACAGTGAAATTATAAAACCCTAGCACCCCTAGACCACTTCCTCTTTCAGGTGCTGCAAAGCTGGTGCTATCTAAGCACGAGAACTCTTCTTCCAACAACAAAGAACTTGAAGAACCAGAAGGAACTTACAGCGGGCGAACAAAGCAGACCCGTCAACAAAACCGAATCCTCAGGTGAAGGTATCCGCACTCAACCTGGGAAGGAAAAGAAATGACAGGACCACAAAATGCAATATTGACATAATAACAAGGTAATGAGCAAAACATGGCCCTGAACAACTACTCCCAGACAGTAGAATGCCTAAGCATAGACCAAATAAAAAACGGGAGGGAAAATACTCGCCTCCTGTCTTCATTAAAATTTTAATTATATTATTCGGTCACCAAGGTAGAATGATTTTTAATTTTAAGGCAAGACAGAAGGCTCCTATTTTGCATCTTTTAACACTCTGATACCAATGCCAAAGCCGCCAAAGAAAGGGGCCGTAAAAATGTCGACGCCCAAGACCAATCAGCAGTGCGAAGGATGTCAGGTAGTGAACACCCAGATGCCGCTGCACCTCACACCGAATGGGCCCCAAAGGACTTGTCAACTTCGGCTAAATACAGGATCCAGTGTATCCGCCTAGCCAGCGTGGGAGTCGCCACTGGGCGAAAAGGGGTAACATAAGAAATCAAAAGTTTCAAATTCTTACCAGTTCTCAGTGACGCGGGAAAGGTGAGTGCGAACAAAGCTAGGCACGCAGAGGTACGGGTCCTCCGTAAGGTAGGGTTATGAAACTGAGGAGGAAAGAGACTTAATGTGTCTCCACATGAAAAAATACTACAATCAGGGAAAAAGAAATGGCATCCGAACCGAAAGCCTGCACATCAGACACCCTCAGGAAAGAAAGAAGACAAAGCAATAAAGCAAATTTGTCCAATAACTGCTTCAGAGACAAACCTTCGTTGTTAGGCCAGGAACGTAGAAAATCTAGGACTGCTGCCACATCCCACAAGGATCCATATCATGGACCAGGTGGCCTATTCAGGCGTATGCCCCTAATAAGGCGGCATACCAATGGGTATTTCCCCGCAGAAACCCCTGAGAAAACCGACGTGACAACTAGAGATAGCCGACCGAACCACATTGAGCGGTAAGATTTACTGCCCTGTCGTGCATACACCAAGACCTCCAAGCTAACCGGTATGACTTTTGGGTACCAGGTGCCCAAGATTCCCTGAGCAGATCCTAAGCTTGCCCGACGGAGATGATAGATCACCCTTGAAATGAGGGTGAAGGGCGCAAACACGTAGGCTCCCTTCAGAGCCTTCATTACTCCCTTGAGTAAAAGCATCCGTTGCCAGAGCCTCCGGGTCTGGTAACTGACTGAAGAATCTCTTCGTCTGGCCGTTCGTCCTTGTGGCAAACAGGTCCAGTGGAATTTCCAGGACATGAAGGCAAGTTGAGATGGCACGTTGTCCTGAGACAATCTGTTCGCTCTGGGATTGTCTTGCCCCTCTCACCCTTACCTGCTCTCCTCAGCTGTCCTCCGCTCCAATACCCCGGGGTCTACCCGCGTTTGCGGTAGTGCGCGGTAGGCCAATACTGCGGCCTAAAGTTTCAGCAAACCCCAGAGAGGACTTCCAGTTGTTGCCCAAACATAAACATAATGCAGTACACCTGTAGAGGGGAGGTTACACCTGTAATCCCCATTAAGTATCCACCAATGAAGGCCACATACAGTATTTTGCATTTTACCAGGTGCTATGGATTCATCCCTGCCTGGTAACCAATCCTGTAAGAAGCTTGCACAGGGGAGGAGTAGATACCTGCAGCACTAGAAAACAAAACCCTTCAACTGTGAACACTTTACTCCAGTGTTCCAGAACTTTGGTTCTGGTATGTCCGTGGACTTCAGCTTCCTGTTCTCCTCTGCTCGCTCTGCTACATACCCTCTATTGGATTCTTTGTTACTTGACCTTTGGCTTCCCTATTGGACTACCCCGTTTGTCTGGACTGCCGTTTACGTTGATCGCCACCTGCCCCTGACCTATTGATTTCTTTACTGACACAGCTTTGGACTATCCCCTGCTCTTCAGCTCACAGCCCAATCCTGACAATACACTGGAGTCTGATGGAGCTAGCAGGGATGGTCGATGCTATCACGGCACTGACACAGCAGCTTACCACACTATCCCATACGGTACAAGGTATACAAGAAAACCAAGCTACCTTACAAGCCCAGTTTCAGGGACTGCAAACGGCCCCAGTACAACCTCCAGCACTAAATCAACCACCTCCAGTTCCAGATGCGGGACCTCCTGTTTTCGATGCTGTTGCTAGTTCTGAACCACATTTCAAACTACTTGCTTGTTTTTCGGGTGACTGAGCCTTGTACCGATCGTTTATTACTTCCTACGAACTATTATATACACTGAAACCTAGGACATATGCCACAGACTATGTTAAAGTCCGTACTGCCATATCACTGCACACTGGCACTCCTCTATCTTGGGCGCATCACCTGTTACATACCAACAATCCTATCCTTGACCCCTGGATGACCTTTTGTCATGCTATGTATGCCGCCCTTAGTCACAATGAGAAGGCTGAGGTTCTTATCTCACAGATGTTTAATGCACATAGGTTCCAATTAAGACATTTACATCAACACCGTAGAACTAAATAAAGATAAATATGAAAGACAAATCAGACATACAGTCAATTACATCAAAAAACACATGACTGGAAACTCATAATAAGACAGAAATACACCTACATACCACTTTTGCCTGCTTGTGAACTAAGAGAGGGGTTTGTAGCTTGAATTTTCTTAATCAGATTAATCAGATGGCTTATGATTCTCATGGATAACTTTATGACTTCTAATGTCAAGACCATTCAATCCTTTATGTAAGTGACTTGTAACAATGCATTATGGGAATAAAATAAATTGACAATTATGCTCATAAGCGCCATCTAGTGGACACAGAAAAATGTGACTGCAAACACACTATGGGTGCCCTGTACGATGCCCCCCCATAAAAGGGTCACTGCAAAAGCCACGATAAGAGCACTAGGACAAGGGCATCATCCTGTGGAGGACTATGTATCGGACTTCCGGGTAGCGGTAGAAACAGAATGAAACGAACCTGCCTTGCGTGATCAATTTCACTTGGGCCTTTCCGAATCACTAAAGGATGGGTTGGATCGTACTGGAATTCCTGACTCATTGGATGATCTGATTACAGGGAACTCAACAAGGTCACTATCCAAAATAAGTACCCTCTACCTTTAATTTCAGAACTAATGGACAGACTTAGAGATGCACAAATTTACACTAAACTAGACTTACATGGTACATATAATTTGGTACGAGTAAAGGAAGGACACAAATGGAAAACGGCTTTCCGATCACGGTATGGCCACTTTGAATAATACCAAGTCATGCCATTCGGGCTCTGCAACGCCCTGACACTTTTCAGCACTTCCTCAAACATCTGAAACGTGTCATTTCCCGTCTCCAGCAACATGGACTGTATGCTAAATTAGAAAAGTGCATTTTTGAAACCACCTCTGTTGAGTTCTTGTGATTCGTGTTAACTCAAGGGAGCATCAAGATAGATCCTGAAAAGGTATGGGCCATCTTGGACTGGCCCATTCCTACCTCCATTAATGCCGTACAGAAATTTGTGTGTTTTCCGAACTTCTCAGTTAACCAAGAAACATGTACCGTTTGGTCCCCTCAAGCACAGCAAGCTTTTGATGAATTAAAGCAACGTTTCACTACGGCTCCTATTCTTGTCCTACCTGACACTAAGAAACCATTTGTTGTGGAAGTAGATGCCTCAGAGACTGGCGTCATCTTCTCGAAGAGGCTAATCATCCGGTTACTGGAGTATCTGCAAGGGGCTCGTCGTCTATGTCCTAGACAAGCCAGATGGGCTCTGTTTTTCACTCGATTTACATTACATATAACATATAGATCAGGTTTCAATGGAAAGGCCGATGCCTTAACCCGATTACATGGACTACATACAGACTCTTAGAAAGATACCATTCTCCAGCCTGGTCATTTCTTGATAACCCATAATTCACTAAGAAAAACCCTGCAGATACACTCTCAAGTGGATTCCTATCTATCCCAATATCCCAAAAAACAAGGCCTTCTGTACAAAGGTGCTCTTCTTTTTGTCCCTCCTGCTGTTCGTACCAAAGTACTACATACGGTACATGATCACCCATTGGCTGGTCATGGAAGTATTAAGAAGACACTAGAACTCACACAACGATCGCTTTGGTTGCTTAACATGAAAAAAGACATTGAACAATTCATGCGATCATGCGATGTATGTGGCAAACCAAAGGCACCAACTGTCAGGTCCCCACCATGGTATTCACCGTCTTCCCGCGACTGCGATGACCTGCAATTTACCCCATCAAACCATATATTTTTGAAGACTAGACACTCCAGGGTATTTTAAATGCTAGTATTTTAAATCTTTCCATGCACTTAAAGGGTGGCAAGGGGGAACAATTGCCCCTCTAGGTTATTCCTTGCACTCCCTGTTGCCCCCCGCCGAATTTGGAACCACCCAACGGACACTGTATGTCCAGATTGCCCGGGACAGTCCGGCAAAGGGACTTTAAATCCCGGGCAGCCTCATTGAAAGCGGAAATGAAACGCTGTCTTTTTTAACATATATATTTTTGACATGGAGGAGACATAGGGGCGCCGAGCGGTTGCTCCTCCGCAAGGCCTCTACCTCTGCCGCGGTGCCAACATTTCATGCTGAACGCTGGAATATGACGTCATATACTGGCGCTCAGCAGTAAAACAGCGCGCACAGCGGCAGAGCAGGAAGACAGAAGCCTTGTGCTCCTGCCGCCGGACTTAAAGGTGAGTGAACTACAAAGGGGGGGGTGAATAGTGAGTAGGGAAAGAAGAGTTAGAAAGTGATAAGGGAGGGAGAGGGGATAGATAGTGAGAAAGGGGTAGATAGTGAGAAAGAGGGTAGAAAGAATATTGAAATAAGTAAAGAATGTGAATGAGTTAGTATGAATTAGTGTGTGGATGCATTGTGTGAATGAGTGAGATTATCAATTAATATATGGATGAAGTTTCTGAATGAGGGAGAGTATGAATTAATGTGTGGATGAATTGTGTTAATGAAAGTGTGAATTAGTGAGTGACTGTAAAAGTGTTTGTGTGTGTGTGTACCAAATGTATAATTGTGGAAAGGCAAAAGATGGCACTAGCAGGGTGTTTGAGCCTTCGGGAGCAAGATGGCACAGGCCGGGCTGTTTGGGCACACAGTTGACTTGTGCTGGGCTGTTTGGGGAAAAAGATGGCAAATCCTATGTGTGCTATCTGGGTGCTGGTCATGTTCTGTGTGAGAAGTGTGGGCGCCAGAGCTGGCTTGGGGTGTGAAACCTGTGATCTATGCCTGTAATTTAGGGGGGGTTACCTTTAATGCCATGTTTTTATGTGAATTCCAATTGATCTATACCTGCAAAGCTGGGGTTTTGTGTTATTCTGTAGATCCCTATCTGATATGCTATGTTTCCATGCATTATTTATCTATACCTGCAAATACAAGGTTTGTATGTCTTATTCAGCTGATCAGTACCTGCAATGGTGTTTCCATGTATTTGATCTATACCCTCAGTGCTTTCCAGTTGATCTATACCTGCTATGTTTCCATACATTACTATTGTATACCTGCAAATACAGGATTTGTATGTCTGATTCTGTTTATCTGATCTATACCTTCAGTGCTGACACTAGTGATCAGTTGGGTTTGTAGGTTAATGTGTTGATCTATACCTGCTATCGGCAGCAGGGGCTAATATTAACCCCTTAAGGACCGGGTTTATTTTTTCTTTTTGTACCCTTTGGGACCGAGGCTGTTTTAACACTTTTGCGGTGCTTGTGTTCAGCTGTAATTTTCTCCTCACCCATTTAGTGTACCCACACAAGTTATATATTGGTTTTTCAGGACAAGATGGGCTTTATTTTGATCATATCATCTTATTTACTATAAAAAAATAAAAAACCCCCACTTTTTATGAATTTTACTTGAAAAATCTTCTTGACACCTACAAAAGCAAGTAAACTAGCTAATTAGATTCTACTATTTGTCCTGAGTTTAGAAATACCCAATGTTTTTATGTTTTTTGTAAGTTATAGGGCAATAAGTACAAGTAGTGTTATGATTCCCAAACCTTTTTTTCCTAAATCAGGCCATTCTGCCTTCATCTCCTCTTTGGAACATCTTTGAAGCCGGTTAACTCAATTTATCCCCATCAACCCATATATTTTTGAAAACTAGACACCCCAGGGTATTTCAAATGCTGGTATTTTAACCCTTTACATGTACTAATTATACAACCACACTTTGTCAAACTTTGTAATAGTAATTTTTTTTCTCACAAATTGTAATTTAGTTCTAAATAGACAGGTCCTGGTATATGTCACTGTCAAACAACACCCCAATAGGTTTGCCGTATTGTTTGGCTGGCAAAAGGCTACTTTTGGGACATGCGTAATTCAGGTTTTCAACAGACTTTTAGCATTTAGTCATTCTGCCTCCATCTCCTCTTTGGAACATCTTTGAAGCCGGCTAGTTCAATTTACCCCATCAAACCATATATTTTTGAAAACTAGACACCCCAAGGTATTTCAAATGCTGGTATTTTAACCATTTCGTACATGAGATTCTACCACCAGCCTTTGCCAAAGTTTGTGGTAGTTTTTTTTTCATATTATTTTCACAGAAATTGTACTTCAGGAATGAATTCATAGGTCCTGGTATGCTTCACTATCAAACAACACCCCAATATGTGTTCAGCAACATCTCCCGAGTGCAGTGATACCCCGCATGCATGGGTTTGTCGAAGTAAAGCCGGCCACTTCAATTTACTCTGTCAAACCATATATAAAGATTGGATGAGGAGGACCCCAGATGGCGGTGTGAGCCAGGCAAACAGGAACCAGGAGTAGCCAGGAGAGCTGGAACCGAGAACCAGGTCTGGTAACCAGTAAAGCAGGAAGCCGAATCAAATCCAGAAGAGTAGTCAAACAAGCTGAGTCAATACCAATAATCAGAGAACAGGAGCCAAATCAGAAAACAGGAACAAAGTCAGCAAGCTGGGTCAAACGAAGAAATAGTCACATCAACTCGCACAGGAAAACCACAGAATACACCAACCAAGGGTGACCCAGAAGAGGACGTCCAGATTTAAATAGGGACAGGTGGAGGTGTGTCCTGCATTAAGGAGGTCACCCGAGGTTATAAGAACACGTTACATATGTAACGTGTAATATTACTTTTTGACCACACTGTGCTACCCGGTGAAGACGCCGACCGGGTAGCGGTGGTACTTGCTGCCCGGGAAGGCGGGCGAGGAGGAAGCGTCGCGGGACCGGCCACGGTGCGGGACCGGAGAGGCAGGTCCTGGAGAGGCAGGTAAGTCCTTACACCATATATGAATGAAAACTCACTGCCGCGAGTCCCGGCGCTGGCGGACGGAGGTCCGTCCGCAGCTCACGGAGACCTGATGTCTCTGCCGCAGGTCCCGGCACTGGTAGACGGAGGTGTCATGCCATGGCATGAGTAACTGGGGCTTGGCACTGAATGGGTTAAGGGATTTGAGGCTAAGTCCAGTAACATTTGTTCACACCTTTCCTTTTGGAGCCAGAACCCAAAATAAGACTTGATTACCCCATGCTGGGTATTGTCACCTGGGACAGGAAGATATTCCTGTGGAAGAGTGAAAGGCCAGACATCTTGGCAACATCTCCCTGGGGTGTGGAGACAGGGTATCAAGGGACACATGGTATAATTAATAAATGCATAATGTCCAAAATATGATGAGTACATAACGTTTGGGCCCCATCATACATTGCATCCTTATGCCTGTGATGTGCTGGTTTCAGGGAGACCAAACACGCCATGCAGGCATGTCCATAGCAAGTGTTATGCGAATGTGTCCTTGTGCCAACTGATACAGGTGTAGAGTTTGGTATGAAAATGATCGCTAGGACCAGAGAATTATGATGATCCTGGTGTCATAATTATGCCAAGCTCGGTCGGCGTCATATTGCATATTTTGTGATCTCAGACCAAAGTTGAGAAGATATAACCCCACCTTCAGAAGGTCATAGTTCTGAACCCCCTACTCCCATCCCCTTGCTCAGGTAACAGGAAAAGGGCGGTCTTTGGGGGGGGATAAAAAGGTGGGCAATTGGTAATGAGAGAGAGCCTGTTTTTACCATCACAGAGACAACATCAAGGTTCCAAGGAAGTGTGGTATGATACTCTGTTTTATCCCTTTTATTTTATACTGTTTTGTACTTGTACTATTTTAGTCTATGTCTCTTTTTATATGCATTTTTATGTAACAGCACTGTGACCCATTTTTACTCAGATTAAACATTTTTAATCAGTTCTGTCTTTGTTCTCTAATCGAACTCAGCCTAGAGATACATATAGATAAGTCACGTTACTAAGTGGTTAACTATAGATATCAGTTTGGGGGATTGTGTAATTATCGCAGTCGGATTGTTTTTGGGTAACCTAAGACGCCCGGTTTTAAAGTTCTTGGTGGTGGCAGCGTGTTTTACACTGGGAGTTTTGGGGTGACTGGTTGGGGTTGGTGGTGGTTGCTTGGTGCCCTGCGGGGAAAGTGACCAAACGCGCCGGAAGTCTGGTTGGCGTTTGACCCTTGTTACGCCCGTACTCCCACGTCGCGGCTCGGCCGATAGCCCTGTCCGTGACAAACTGGTGGCACAGCGGTGGGATAGATAGATATATTGATATATATATTTTTAGAGGTTTTTAGTGCTGACTGGATTCGCCTGAAGCACTAGAAGAAATTGCATACCTTTTTGTGTAATTTCCAAAGACAGAGCTCAGTGCTGATTTAAAAAGACATACAAAGTACAAAACAGTTTCCCCTCCCTACTCTTGTTTTTCTTTCTCTATACCATTTCCGAATATGGAGGCTTATCGCAAACAACCCAAAGAGGCCCTGGAATTGATGTGCCAAGCAAGGAATTTACAAACTTTTGGCAAGAGCAAGGAACAACTTATTGCTGACCTTATGGAGACCGACAGGCACACTGTAGAGCCAGAGACGGACATCGAAAGCGTTACAGAGCTCCCTACTACTGCAGGAGCGCTACTTGTTGGAATGCCCAGTGGTTGTACCCCTCAAAGTGCTATGGACATTTGCACAACAGATTTATTTCGGCAACTGATGGCTTCAAATCCTCGGGAGGCCATGCAGGTGATGATTCAACAGCAGGCAGCAGAAAGACAAGAACGGCTGGCAGAAAGGGAAGCTGCGGAACGGCAGGCAGAAAGAGAGGCACAAAGGAGGCATGAGCTGGAAATGGCCAAGCTGCAGCACACTGTTCAGTCCTCACTGAACAGTAATGCATCAGATCCCAGCACACGTAGGCTCCGCAAGGATGATTTTCCCTCCCTGGAAGAAGGGACTGATTTGGATGTGTTCCTAAAAAGTTTTGAAAAAGTGTGCAGGCAGCACCAACTACCCTCAGACCAGTGGGGAAGATATTTAACCCCACAACTGAAAGGAAAAGCCTTGGATGTGTTTGTGTCCCTTCCTCCAGAGACTGATAACGATTATGAAGCAATCAAATCCGCCTTGCAAAAAACTTTTAACCTTACTCCTGAGGCTTACAGGAAAAAGTTTAGGAGCATGCAGCAGAGTGCATCATCCAGCTGCATTCTATATGTTGCACAATTGGAAACCGCGTACAAGCAATGGGTTACTGGGGTACAAGTTACTACCTATGAAGCTGTTAATGACTTAATGGTCCTGGAACAGTTCTTACAGACCCGGAGCCCCGATGAACGAGAATGGATTTTAGAAAGAAAGCCGAAAACAGCTAGGGATGCCGCACAGCTGGCAGATGACTACGCCGACATCCGTGGGCGTGAAGTTGTGTCCTGCTGTGTTCCATCATCGTCCACAAGATCAGCAGTGAGGACTTCACCACCAACTGCCAATGGGGTAAGGGCTAGGTCTGGTGAGTCACATGCCCGCCGTTGTTTTCAATGCAACCAGATTGGGCATCTGAGCTTTAATTGCCCTACTAGAAATCCACCCCAACCTGCTCGTGGGGGTGGGAGCGCCCCTGAAGGGGCACCATCAGTTTTGCTTGTGGGTGGGCCTGTGGGGAGAAAGGAGGATAACCTGCAGAGTGTAACTGTGGGTGACCGGGTGACCATGGGACTGAGAGATTCTGGAGCTTCATTCACCTTGGTGCGCCCTGAAGTGGTGAATACGGAGGACATAATCCCTGGAAGAACCATGTCCATCAAAGGAATTGGGGGCGTGCGCCCTGCTGTGCCCCTGGCATGTGTGTACCTGGATTGGGGTGCGGGGAAAGGTTTGTGGGAAGTGGGTGTTTCTGAGGATATCCCTGTTAATGTTCTGTTGGGGAATGATTTGGGCTGGATGCTCTGTCACTATGCTCCAGAGGACACTGCTTGCGAGCCGGAAGGGCTGACTGACAACCCTGCTTCACCTAAAGTTCTGTGTGAAACTTTGGGGGACATTGTGAAATGTGATCACTGGGAGGGAGGGCAGAGCAAATCTGTGCCAGAACTAGGGGTGTCTGAGGTGCCGTGTGAGAATGTGGAGGTTTCACATCACTGGGAGGGAGGACAGAGCAAATCTGTGCCAAAACCAAGGGTGTCTAAGGTGCCGTGCGAGAATGTGGAGGTTTTGCATCACTGGGAGGGAGGGCAGATTGAATGTCGAGTGTTATAAGTGGCGATGCAAGAGTGCCAGAACCAGGGATTTCTGAGGTGCTTTGTGAAATTGTGAGAGGACCACCCGATTGTGAGGAAGGGCAGAGAACGAGTGAATGTCCGTCTGTGCCAGATCCCAAAATGTTTGAGGTGCTGTGTGAAAATGTGAGGGGGCTACCCTGTGAAGAAGGGCAGAGGGTGAGTGAGTGTTCCTCTGTGTCGGGATTAGCTAGTTCCCAGGGTCCTGTATGTATGCCTCCTTGGAGTGGAACAGGTGGAGTGACCGATGTTTCAACCATAGCTGTGGTAACCTGGCAGCAGAATAGGGGACAGAGAGAGGGCTTTTGTGCACCTGTGCCCGTATTCTGTGGGACTATAAAGTCAGGACATAAGGGAGAGGGTGAAACTGGTAACCATTCTGTTATCCCTTATGTAGGGCCTACTTGGTTTGGGAAGCCAGGGCGGGACACCCTAGCTACCCATCAAGTAGATTTGTTGGGGCTTGTAGCTATACCGAGCCGCATGAAGAAACAATCTGTTATTAAGGGGGTGGACTATGCCCCTGGGTACCCCGAGACCATGGGCTTATCCTGTAGCAGAGCAGATAAGGTAGCTGATGCTTTGCTCAGTATATTCTGCAGGGTGGGTTTTCCCAAAGAAATACTTTATCTAAGCCGGAAACTGTTACCCAGGGAAAGAGTAGGTTGGCGCAGAGATAAGCTTGTGGCTTAATCTCTGGGCCATCCTCTTAAAGGGGGAGGTGTCATGCCATGGCATGAGTAACTGGGGTGTGGTACTGAATGGGTTAAGGGATTTGAGGCTAAGTCCAGTAACATTTGTTCACACCTTTCCTTTTGGAGCCAGAACCCAAAATAAGACTTGATTACCCCATGCTGGGTATTGTCACCTGGGACAGGAAGGTATTCCTGTGGAAGAGTGGAAGGCCAGACATCCTGGCTACATCTCCCTGGGGTGTGGAGACAGAGTATCAATTGACACAGGGTAAAATTATTAAATGCATAATGTCCAAAATATGATGAGTACATAACTCTTGGGCCCCATCATACATTGCATCCTTATGCCTGTGATGTGCTGGTTTCAGGGAGACCAAACACGCCATGCAGGCATGTCCATAGCAAGTGTTATGCGAATGTGTCATTGTGCCAACTGATACAGGTGTGGAGTTTGGTATGAAAATGATCGCTAGGACCAGAGAATTATGATGATCCTGGTGTCATAATTATGCCAAGCTCGGTCGGCGTCATATTGCATATTTTGTGATCTCAGACCAAAGTTGAGAAGATATAACCCCACCTTCAGAAGGTCATAGTTCTGAACCCCCTACTCCCATCCCCTTGCTCAGGTAACAGGAAAAGGGCGGTCTTTGGGGGGGGATAAAAAGGTGGGCAATTGGTAATGAGAGAGAGCCTGTTTTTACCATCACAGAGACAACCTCAAGGTTCCAAGGAAGTGTGGTAACATACTCTGTTTTATCCCTTTTATTTTTATATGTTTTGTACTTGTACTATTTTAGTCTATGTCTCTTTTTATATGCATTTTTATGTAACAGCACTGTGACCCATTTTTACTCAGATTAAACATTTTTAATCAGTTCTGTCTTTGTTCTCTAATCGAACTCAGCCTAGAGATACATATAGATAAGTCACGTTACTAAGCAGTTAACTATAGATATCAGTTTGGGGATTGTGTAGTTATCGCAGTCGGATTGTTTTTGGGTAACCTAAGACGCCCGGTTTTAAAGTTCTTGGTGGTGGCAGCGTGTTTTACACTGGGAGTTTTGGGGTGACTGGTTGGGGTTGGTGGTGGTTGCTTGGTGCCCTGCGGGGAAAGTGGCCAAACGCACCGGAAGTCTGGTTGGCGTTTAACCCTTGGCACACCCGTACTCCCACGTCGCGGCTCGGCCGATAGCCCTGTCCGTGACAGATATAGTAATGAATCATGTATTGCTGAGCCACTTATACAATACAGTCATACAATTATCATCTATAGTAATGAATCATGTATTGCTGAGCCACTTATACAATACAGTGACTCCGTGTGACGCCCAGCCTGCGGAAGTCACTCACAAAGCAAAAGTATTTAAAGGGACACTTATCAAATGCATTTTAATGCACATGGACGACTGGTCCTTTTGAACTTATGTGGAGCCTCTCCCTTGCAAATTGATGATTCTACCCTATCGATCCTGCCGAATCTTCCCATTTGAATTTGTCCCTTACTTCTCCCCAGCTATCGTTAAGCCCCTACGTTCATTAACAGAAAGCACTTCCCTGCCACTGATTAGCTGCTTGAAGCAGCCAATCAGGTTAGGGACACGTATGGGGCTGGGAGCTGCTGCTTCTCCCTAAGGTTAAGTAACTTTTCCTTTTCAACTTAAACAATGCATATGAAAGTATTTACAAAGTATGTTCATATGCATTGTTTATATATGGAGCTCCTTGTGACACCAGAGAGTCCCTTTTTATATTTAACAGGAGATAAAGTATATTAACATAAAGAACCAGGTCCCATGAAGAACCAGGTCATCTCCTGTCTTGGAAGAGACAGCCCTTCAGAATTCAGAGAGGTCTGCGAGGTGAGAGGAGAGGCTACATTTCAGGAGGCAACTTCTCTTTAAAGAGTACATGCGGGGCTTTATGAGTATCCCTCCTCTCAACATATGCAATATATATATTATATTATCTTTTATTTATATGGTGCCAACAGTTTACGCAGCGCATGTATATATATTCTTAAAAGGCTCTAAGTGAGAAAGGTATTTAGAGTTATATACACACACAAAGCAATCAGCACTACTAATACTCCTGAGACCGACGCTGCTGCACGTCCCTAGGAGGCATCCATACGACCAGGAACACTGCGTAGAATCCAGTTAACGACAACCAACGCATGAAAAGTTTTCAGAGGAGGCCGAGTCTCTCCTCAATCTCATCACACGTAACACGCCTGCAGCACAAAACAACGACGGAGATCTGGAATGTGCCTCAGATCGTCCTATCGCCACGTGACGCATTTTCATGCAAACCTCGTGCTTTATTACGGGACAATGTTTAAATAATAATTAACTTTAAAAGGTGCTGGTTCCACTTAGACAAAACAACTACCTTTTCTAAAATGTTAAGCAAATTGATTTATCATTTCATAAGAATAGGGGACAAAAATGTACAATTAATTATTTCTGGAAATGCTTTGAGCAATAAATAATATCCGATCTGTCACTTTTCCCCATCTTACATTTTCAAAGTTCAATACATAAAGTAAGCCCATCCACTTCATGTTTGCCTTTTACTCACCACTCATTTAGTATACTCAGCGCTGCCAGCAGACGTACCGTATTTGCTAGATCATAAACAGTTTTTTTTCCCCCAGAAAATCCAACCTTGTCTTATAATGGAGGTTTTCTTTTATTCAGATCTCAGATCCGAGGCACCGCCACACAGACGATCATTAAGATCCAACGTTTGGGGGGTGGTTTTATAATCAAGCAAATACGGTACTTAACATGTATGTTCACCGTGACTGGGACACATGTTTGGGGGCAGCAGATGTGTTTTGTGCCTTATGGCAGAATTCATCTTTGAACCCTCTCAGCATCAGACCGGTGCAAGGTCACTTTAGGCTACTCTCGGGATCCTGTAATCTGTTAGATGCAGAAGAACGGAATAGTTCTGTAAAAACATGTTCCTTAATCCATTATCCACTCCCGACCTGTACCCCCTCTACCAACTGTACGAAATACATATCTGTATTGATCTGAGTGAATATATAGTTTTCAGACAAAGGTCACACCTTATATTGAGCCAACAACACCAAAAATAAAAAGATACCACGTAAGCATTCAGGACCCCATTGGTCTCTTCTTCACACGTACGTGACTTTTTCTGTGTTAGTCCAATTAATCGTTACGGCCTTTAACAAAAGTCTTCTATTTGCGGGAGAAACTCATTAGGATTAAACCTACCTAACGGATGTTGAAATTGTTCAAGCTTCATCGCAAATTCAAGATTTATTGAATAAGCCGCAGATACGTTTCATGCCTCTGGCTAAAAACCCTGATATTTGTGCAAGTCGTGAAAATCGATAGCTTTGAGATCAGCGTGTGAAATACGGCAGCTGCTGTGATCAAGGCCAGTTAACAGGTTTAACGGACAGAACATTAGACAACTTAAACAGAGCATTTTTAAAAGTGTTCTCTGGGGTAAAACTGTGGAAATAAATTATTTCAGAAATTGGAAAACGTGAATAAATTAATTCAACACAAAGACCAAAAACCTCCAATTAAAAGGGCAAAACAAGGAGATTATCTCTGCTAAAGTAAGACTGTCTATCAAACCCGCACTCAATGTGAGTTTGCACTGCCCAAAACCTAATAATTAATACATAAAAAGGGTCTCAAACGCTTCTGGTGACCCCGCTCTGCCCGCCATTGTTTATATATATATATATATACACACACATACATATACTGTATTTTCCAGCGTATAAGACGACTTTTTAACCCATAAAAATCTTCTCAAAAGTCGGGGGTCGTCTTATACGCCGGGTGCTCAAACTTACCGAGCCGGACTGGAGAATCACGATTCCCCACGAAGCCCCTAAAACTGTAGCGTATCTCTAGGGGAGGGGTGAGCGGAGAAGCCGCCTCCCCTGGGCCGGTCTTCAGGGCCACACCGAGGTAGGTGCAAGATCATGATCTCCCCAACTAGCCCTGATCAGCGGGGGCCCGATGAGCAAGGCTGGTTGGGGAGATAACGACCTCCCTCTAACTAGCCCAACATTAGGGAGCTCGAGGTCTGGCACTTCAGACCTCAGCTTCAGTACTCCCTAGTCACTACGCGTCGACTATTGATGCCAAGCGCGGGGATGATGTCATGTATGTGTACGGTCAGGTGTGTGTAAGAGCAGCGTATGTGTATATGTCTGTTTGTAAGCTGGTGTGTACGTGTATGTGTGTGTGTAAAGGAATCACCGGTACATCGCTTGCCGTGATTGGCTGGTTGTTGTATACTTGGTAGAGGGGTAGTCTTATACGGCGAGTATAGCCCAAACTCTATATTTTAACTGGAAAAGTTGGGGTTCGCCTTATACGCCGGAAAATACCGTGTGTATATATATATATATAGTTATCCAGCGGCCATGAATGATGGTACCCGATGCTGGCGACTTGGGAATCGCCGCCATTCACACTCCCCCACGTCACCCACTATGCCCAATGAACGTGATGCTCCATTCATGTGTAGTGAGTGCTGATGTCAGAATCCTTGGAAAAAAATATTTATAATGTGTGCGGTTAAGGAAAAGTCTCAGGTTTCTGGGCACAGAACGGGTTAAAGCGCCCTGCATTTATTTTATCATTAATACGGAGTACAATCATCACACTACATGCCTGACTTCAAACAACTTTAACAGACAAAGAGGAGGGAGAAAGAACACATAACATTATAATTACATATAATAAGTACAGCCACATGTATGTCATGAGCCACCCGTAAGCACTATACGTGCCAGAGGCCGGTAAGGAGCCGTAAGACAGAATACGGCACAGCGGTACCCCAGCCATTCCCTTCATCACAGCAGGAACGGGAAACAATGCAGTTAGTTTCCACTAAGGCAGTTACCTGAGCTGAGACTTCTCCTCCTTGGTCATGGAAGGGTATCCGGTTCCTAACACGACCGGAAACACCAAGAAAGGGACCACCGATGTCCATATGAGACCCCGCCACCGGGGTGCTTTAACTGAGTAGCCCATTACCGAGCACCACTGAGAAGGGGAGTCTCCAACAGTTGCTAGGCCTAAAGCAAGTACATTCTTCTTAGAAGAGAGACGGAGCGCCGGTGAGGCCTACTAATGCCCGGTCCTGTCCAGCTGCTTCTTACCGGTGAACCACGGACACACGCTCAGACAGTTCCGGCTTTCAGCTGCTCCCGTAACGTGTGGATCCACAATGCATCGTAGCCAATCCGAGTAGGTTGTTTTCGTGTGACATCACAGATCTGACGTGGACCCGGAGATCCGGTGCTGAAGGACCTAGTATTAACTCATTCACAGCCAGTAGCTAATAATAGCATGAGTGCTCAGCGGCGCCACCGTGCGCACAATACTAAAACAAGCATGGCGAGGAGACGCCTCAAGACTAAAATGTAAAGAGGTTCTGAAATTATTTTATTCTGTAATGGAGGAGATCCGGCTCATTACATTACAGCTCATTGTAGGTCTTATGTATAAAAACAATTCCATTTTTTAAAATGTCTCTTATCCATGTCTCTCAAGTGTCCCTGTTTTCTAGGAGGAAATATAAGAATGTCTGCTATGAATGGGCGTCACAGAGCCGTAGCTAGCTCATTTTGCACCCGAGGCAAAAATAGAAAATTGTGCCCCCAGCTATTTTTTTTACAGAGGTTATTTTATTTACCTTGCCGTTACACACTGCCTTTACACGCACCTGTCCATAAACACACATAAACACTGCCTTTACACACACCTGCCCATTAACACACATATTCACATACACTGCCATTACACACACCGGCCCATTAATACGCATATACGCATACACAGCTCTTGCACCCCATCTCTTACTTTTCTCATCTTCCATCCTGTGGTGGGAGTGCGAGGTCTGTCACTCCAGGACCCTGCTTTAGTGCTCCCTCATCACTACGCGCCAGCTTTTGATGCAGAGCGCCGGGGTGATGTCATATCCTGGTGCTCTGTATCGTTTTCCGGCGCGTAGTGATGAAGCTGAGGTTTGAATTGACAGACCTCGCGCTCCCTAATGTTTGGCCGGTTAGAGGGGGATTATGATCTCCCTAACCAGCCCTGCTCATCGGACACCTCCTCCCCAGACCAGCGCTGATGGTGCCTGGGTGTGTACTGTCCACGGCGGTTCCCGATGAGCAGGGGTGGTTGGGGGGAGCACAATCGTGCAGCTGCCTCTGCAGTCCCTTGAAGACCATCCAGGGGAAGTGGCCTCTCTGCTCACCCCCTCCCTTATAGATACGCTACTGTTTTTGGGGGCTTCGTGATGAATCACATTGCTGGCAGGCACAGACTGACCAAAATGGAGAAAAAAGCGCACTTCCCAAACAACCCGACAAACCCATGCATGTGGGGTATCACTGCACTTGGGAGATGTTGCTGAACACACATTGGGGTGTTCTTTGATAGTGACGCATACCAGGAGCCAGGAACCACAAACTTTGGCAAAGGCAGGGGGTAGAATCTCATGCATAAAAGGGTTAAAATACCAGCATTTGAAATACGTGTGTGGGTACACTAAATGGGTGAGAAGAAGATTACAGCTGAACACAAGTACCACAAAAGTGTTAAAACAGCCTTGGTCCCAAAGGGTACAAAAATAAAAATAAGCCCAGTCCTTAATGGGGTCAATCCTCGTGAAAACCACAGGGATGGGGTGTAACACAGGAAAACAGGTATGGGGCCAAAGTAACATAGGGGATAAACAGATGGGCTGTCATATGACTCCCCCTTAGATACACAACACAGCAGACCCAATAGGTCTGCCTGGGGATGTCTGGATAGTCCCTGGGTTACTCTACCAGTTCTGTCTGTCGGGACAGTCCATCTGGATTAGCGTTCTGTTTTACAGGGTGGTATTGGATCGTAAAATTGAAGGGTTGTAATGCCAAGCTCCAATGTAATAGTCGGGCGTTATCTCTAGACACTCGGTTCAGTCATACAAGGGGGTTGTGGTCCGTGAGGACAAAGTATGTCCGTAGGGTTGCAGCTGCCGGAGGGCCCAAACCAAAGCCAGACAGTCTGTCCTGCCTCCCTAATCCTGTCTAAGACTACCCCCAAGTGGTGTAGGTGTTCCTCCAAGTGGCAGAATAGATGACTACATCATCGAAATAAGTGCAAGTGTAGTCCTGGAGCCCATGCAGAAGCCAATCTATCATAAGCTGAAAAGTGGTCGGGGCATTCTTCATGCCAGATGGCATGATTCCAAACTGATACAGGACAAATGGGGTGATGAAGGCTGTTTTCAGCATAGCCTCAGCATCAAGGGGAATTTGCCAATAATCCTTACATGGGTCAGTGTTTGTAAGAAAGTATCCCCAGGCAATCTTATCTAGGAGCTCATCCACTCTGGGGATAGGGTAGGCGTCAGTCACCGCCTGTCAATAAGCCATCTGTAGTCCAAATAAAACCTGGTACTGCCGTCTTTCTTGCGTACAAGAACCACAGGAGAAGCCTGTGGGCTAACGAAAGGTTCTATCACCCTGAGATCCAACATCTCATGGATTTCCTTACGCATCCCCTCCCAAACCCGGGATTCGATACACTGACTGCCTCAAGGGGGCTTGCCCCTGCATATCTACCCGGTGCACGGTTATGGAGGTATAGCCGGGGAAAGATGAGAACACGGCCTGGCGCTCACGAAGCACGTGCTGGACCTGTTCCCAAAACTTGACCCCTGCTATAGGGACCTTGGACCTTGACTCCCCAGGAAGTGTTTTGATAAGGGAAGACTCTCCCAGTCTCCCACTGCCGGGCCGCACACCGCGGCTATGATTTCTTCCCCCTTATGTTCACATGAAAGGTTCTGGTGATCCTTTCATCCGAACAGCGGGCCACTATGTAGGTGTTGTCACAGAGCTGTTCCTCTATCCTGTAGGGCCCCTGCCAACCTACCTGCTACTTACTCTGCTTGACCAGTTTAAGAGCCAGCACCTTCTGTCCCACCTGAAAGACACGACCCCTAGCTAACCGGTCGCACCATATTTGTTAACTTCTGTAGCCTGTCTCTGAACCCGAACACATAAGCTACCACGGAAGGGTCCTCCGTAGCTAGGGCTCCCTCCCAGTGTTCCCTCAGCAGATCTAAGGGTTCCCCTCACCCGCCTCCCATAGAGTAATTAAAAGGGGAAGAAACCATTGGCTTCTGGGGGAACCTCCCGATAGGCGAAGAGGAGTTGAGGCAAGTGGCGTTCCCAATCCTTATGGGTGACAGCAAACTTCCGGAGAACTTGCTTTGGGGTGCCATTAAACCGTACGCAGAGCCCGTTGGTCTGCGGGTGGTACAGGGAGCTGTATATGGGTTTAATCCCGCATAGCTTCCAAAACTGCTGGGTCAGTTCAGCTTTGAACTGTGTACCCTGGTGAGATAAAATTTCCTGTGGGAACCCCACTCGGGGGAATATCCGAAGCTGAACCTGTGCTACCATTTCTGCCGGGACATCAGAGCTACAGCCTCAGGGTATTCTGTCATGTAGTCTTCCACTGTCAGAATATATATTTTTCTGGTAGGACTGTAAGGTTTCGGAAAATGAGGAATCCGGTATGCAGGAACAACTCAGGTCAGGAAGCATAGCCGGGCTTCAGGTTCACGAAAGACAGCGAAGTCCAGATAACAATAGGGGTCAGGATAATAGAAGTCAGCAAAGAAATTTGAGGTCAGCAACAAGATCAATTCAATATAGAAGTAAGCATAGAGGAGCTCAATAAGGTACAATAACTGAGCACTAAGTAATACTCCGTGACGCTTTTTAAACTTGCCGCTCATGGACGCCCAGTCCCTGTGCATGACCTCATTCCCCACCGTCTCCATTCGAGGACAAATAAAGTTGAGTGGAGGCAGCTGAGGAGGAAGCAGGAGAAGTGGCACTGGACCCGGCACCCGAGTTTAGTGGGTACTTTGGGGTCTTAGACGAGGACCCTGACAAGGACTTGGGATGGTTAGGGGTCCGACGATCTCTACAGCAACCCGGCTAAAGGGCTCCCCAACTACTGGGAAAGGGCCTAAGCTTAGCCTTCCACAGGTCCCCTTTACTTCCAACCTTCTGACTGACCTCGCAAGTCCAACAGTAATCTCGCACATCGCCAGAAAGACCCGGCCAGAAGTTCAGGCGCTGCAATGCCTGCCGTAATCTCAGATGTCCATCTAAGGGAATATTGTGACTAATTTGTAGCACAATATTCCCAAGACACTACCAGTTACCTAGATGGAAGTTGGGCAGCCCCTTTTCCCACACCCTGGGTAACCTAGTACAAACGACTCATTTAAATCTTATGTTCCCCATACCCCCCCGGGTCTGTTCCTGCCTGAAACGGGCTTACCTGGGTCTCATCAGAGTGCGGCTGGGGGGGTGTTCCAAGCCTGAGACCCGGGTGAACGTAGAAGTAAGTCGTCCCAAATCATTGGCTAGCAACACCTCCGCGGTTAAGTCTCTCATAAGACCCACTTCTAGATCGTGGGCATCGGCTCCCCAATCCAAATGTCCAAAGGAGCCGTAGGAATTTTAAATACGTACCCGCCTGCCACCGATCGTCCGGTATGTTTAGAGGGTGAAATGGGAGCCTGGACCAACGTAAGGGTGGCCCCTGAGCACTGGGCAGCCTGCCCGTCAATCCAAACCATCTGACCGTGATGTTGACGGTTGTCGTATAGAATGCCCCAATCTTCCTCTACCATGTCCCAATGGGACAGTGCGTCTGCCCAGCGATGTTCCTCCTCTGTGTCCTGGTGGAGGCAGTGTGCAGCATGCAGCAGGTCGGGAAGGTGGGTAAACTCCCCGGTTCATAGGTGGCGGACTCCTGTTTAGCGGGCAGCGGCCCTACATGTGCCCGATTTGATGGCATTTGTAGCACCTGGGTCCGGTTTTGGCACTTTTGGCAGGGGCCGTGAGGCTGCTGGTAAGGTTTGGCGGGTATCCTGGTATTCATCTGCTAGATCCGTAGCTGCCTTAAAGGTTAATGGTCAGTGATCCCGAACCAAGTCCCGAACCTCTGCAGGCACTCCATTGTAAAATTGCTACAGCAGGAGCAACTGAAGCACTTCCTCTGGAGTGATTGCCTGACATCACTGAAGCCATCCCTGGGCCGCTCGGTACATTCGGTTCCCCCATTCTGCATATGTGTCCCGGTCTCCTTTCCGCAAGCTTCAGAACTGAGCTTCAGGGGTAATGGAGTTCCGTGCGAGCAGATGTTCTTTCACTCGCTTATAGATCTCATCAGGTACAGCCCAATATGTGTTGGCAGCTTAGCTTACCCACAAGGAGAGGGACCCAGTCTGCTGATTCGATGAACCCTAATCTGTCTCTGAGAAAGTCCGAAAGGCAGCGTATGGTATTTTCTGCTTGCTTGTGGTACTGGTGGTGACCGGGGATACAGAGCCAGATGAGTGCTGATGTATCTATGCTACCCATAGCTTGGTAGTCTCGGTCAGGACAAGGGAGACAGCCTCTGGTGGGGGGGGGACCGGTACAGTACCAGCCACTTAACCTCACGCTGACAATCATTCACGTCCAAAGCCTCGGAGGTTGTGGTTGCTGGTCCTATCTTCCTCCAGCACTTCAGCGATGAGGCAGGCTTAGGCTTTTTGCCAGCGACTTTACACCGGGCTTCCAGCAGATTCTTCAGAGTTGTCCGCTTGAGCTTCCCATAAAACTGTTCCATCAGTTGTAACTCATCGGGGGATGAGGAAGGTATCCCGGTGGTGGTTTGAATATCCTTCGGCAAGGAAGGACATCCAACTGCTGCCACCAAAAGAGACCCGGACTTGGACTGAGTAGCTTTGCCATAGAGATCTTCCTTGCCACTGAAGGCTTAATTGCTCAAGGGATTAACCCTTCATATTCCCCCAAGCACTAGCCGGGATTTAGTGTAGGGGTAAAACAGAACTCTCTTTATTGAGGACAGCACAGATATTTATACAGCAAACATCATAGGATTAGGAGTTTAATCACATCAACTACAAAACAGCCTGTTGCCTCCATACAGTTCTATGGCCAGCAATGGCCACAGAAAAAGATTCACTATTTTGGGGTGATCCTGAGAGAGCAGCATCAATCCTAGCTACTAATGGAGAGTTCAGGGTGCGAAGATGTAATGATTCAAAAAACGTTGTGATCCGACATCGGGTCCCTGAACGACAGCATCAGAAACTTTCCCGGGAATAGTTCCAGAGCCCCGGCTGGGTACACCCGTCGGTTCTGCAATGCTTCCTGCCGGGATTGAAGGGATTAACCGCTACCGCTACAGGGCTCACAAGCTGGTACGGTGACTCTAGCTTCCCGGCAACGCAGCCCGCCGAGGCGAAGCTCAATACAGTGCCGTAGTTGTCCTGACAAGGACAACTAGGGATTCAACGGGCCCCTGAAGCATTAGACGCTTATTAGGCTTATATACAGGTTAGGTGTTAAAAAGGTCATAAATCAGGATACATCTTCCCGCCCTGCCCAGACAGTCCGGCGCCACGCTTAGGCAACCGAGCCCCGCAATGTCTGTATACTTTGGTTGTCATTCTCAGGGTGATCTCGAAGGAGCAGCGGCGATCTCGGGGTTACAGAGGGGGCGCTCCGGGTCCAGGAACATCTGGCCCAAAAAGTGACATGATCAGTCGAAGGAACCCCGTGCAGCAGTAGTTTGAAGCTTCCCCAGGGACGGACCGCGGGATAGCCGGCGCGTGCCCGATAGTCGGCTGCTTCTCTCACGGCTCTGGCGACCAGGGATTCCCGGTCTCTGCGGGGTTGTCTGGGCTACGAGAGCCGAAGTTTGTGGGCAGGGCAGTGGACATACAGATGGGGTAGGACGGGAAGGGAACGAAACATAGGCAACACACAACACTCGTATAGAAGGGGGATACATCATAAAACAATGGCAACTGCTCAGACACGGCAACATTTAACCCCGGATGGTCGTAAGAATTGTTATAGAGGGCACTTATTAACCCCGTGCCGTCACAAGCTCCCTCTCTGTAACCACTGCTGAGTGTTGCCCACCACAAGCTAAATGTAACCCTTTAAAAGAGTGATGTGGTGGGGCAAAGGGCGTCCGTAGCGACGCTGTTCCAATTGTCGGCAGGCATCGCTGCGGTTCGGTCACGGTCAGGAACCAAGCAGGGGGGGAAGGTGGAATCCGACCAACAATAGGGAGTCCGTGAGCCTTTAATCCTTGGGAAAACCACAGGGATGGGGTGTAACACAGGAAAACAGGTATGGGGCCAAAACAACATAGGGGATAAACAGATGGGCTGTCTGAATCCCTCTCTCATTCTATAATGCCCACCGATGGCAAATGTGGGTGATGGTGTTTTCCATCCTTTTATATAGGGTATACATGACAACTAGCTCAATTTAGTCAGAGCAGTCCAGACGGTTGATGGCCTGCTGCCCTAGCTGTTATTGGATAAGCATGTACATGTGTAATGCGACAGAACCAGACAAAGTAAAATGTCAGAAGCCTGGTGGCCAATATTTTCGCCTTCCTTTCTTCTATTAATTTCAATTACCCCCCTTTCTTCCAGTCATCAAACGGCTCTGCTTCCATATTCCCCGGTACACCGTGCCTTTTCTCTCATCCACCCTCCCGCCATGTCCTTCTCCCTGTTCCCTTATTGTCCGCGGTCCGCCTGGTTTTTCAGGCTGCCGTCACTTCCTCTTCTCTTGGCCCCCTCTTCTGTTTTAATCCCCGCAGGTTCACGTTTGTCTTTTCCGTATCTCCTCCTCCTATCCCCGGCCTCGCTTTTGCCTTCCCCCTCCTCCCGTCTACCCTCCCCTCACACACAGTGCGGTATCTTCCCGAGCTCCATTGCGGATTCTGCTGGGCCTGCGCCATATTGTGCGATCACAGGGATATTGGGTTCAGCATCACAACATAAAGCGCAGCCCGGGAGACGCGACACCGCCGCCCGGGAACCGCGACACCACCACCCGGTGACTGTTAGCGGACTGAGTGTGAGTGGCAACATTGTCTGTTTCGTGTACCCGCTCCGTGTAGTGCCTGGCAGAGATTCCCACACAATGCTAGCCGTCTCCCTTTCTTCTGTATTTACTGGGTGATCCCTTCCACATATACATCCAGCGATACTATAGATCCGCAGAATAATAATGCATGCAGCCGTATACAGGCTATTCTTCATCGGTAGAGGGGAATTTTATTAACCCGGAGTCTGGCAGATTGTTTACCCCTCTCGGTAAAGATTATATTAAAATAAATGTAAATATATATGTGCGTATAATGCAGATTACCTTTATACAGATACCTGGGCTGATTGACATTATGCAGTAACAACACAATGACAGCCCCTCTAAATCATAGATCTAATAAAATGTGTGTGTGATCTAGATGCTATTCAGACAATTGTGTGTGTGTGTGTATATAAAAGTGTATATCTGCACATCATTAGTTGTATTGAATGTACTATTTCAGATTAATATACAGGGTATTCCTTATAGGTAAAGGGGTATTTAATCATCCCAGATTATATCAAAATAAATGTGTGAGTGTATATGTATATAT